>JTDE01002000.1:20405-41163 GCA_014338405.1 Paragonimus skrjabini miyazakii
GCTTTAACATGAGTGAAACTGGTGTCTAGTGCATCTTACAGAAAGGTCCTGGAGGACAGTGTCACTATAAATACGGAAACCGTGTTCTAAGGTGAGCCCAGTTTCATTTCGTCTAGTTGCTATTCACTACACCTCATTTTCAGTTCTGAAGCATGATTTACTTCATTAACGTAACGATACAAGCTACGGAATAGCCCGGACGAGATCATTACAGAAAAATGTTTACAAGGGTACACGATTTAATTGTCTGAACACTGGGATCCGAACTCGAAGTTTGCTTGGTCTAATATAAGTGAGTTTTGCTGAATTCACGACAGGGGACAGTTGAAAATCGCTAAACACACGTGCTTGTCCCTTATTACCTGTAATGTTTACTTGAAAATGGTGACGCCCAGCCCAATGTCAATCTGGTTAAACCATAATTGTAACGTGATACCTGATGGTACCAAGCTGTGAATGGAAAGTCACACGATGATATCTCAACAATGTTTACATGTGTTAGAGAACCAGATTTTTTCACAGTAACCGCATGTACTGGAAAGAACAAACTAACAAACTAACCATGAGTGAAGTGTGCACACGAAAAACCTTTCTGAGTAAGTTAAGTAGGTGACCGCATGACATCAACAGAATTGGATGGACAAAGACCCTACTAGCTTTCTGGTTCATGACACAACCTTTACATCTTCTGGATCTGGCATTCCTTTTACACCTCCATCATTTTCCATCTCCATTTCAAGCGCTCATATGTCAGTATGTGTACATGGAAAGTCGCTCACGACTTGCAAACTACTACCTTTTCACAAGCCAGATGAATACCTTAGTTTATATATTGCTCCAAAAACTTCATTGGGTTTTTAACAGGTTCTCGTTCTATTACTCTGTAGACTTAATGGGATGTCCGTAATGCGGTGGGCTGTGGTAAGATTTCTGTGGCTCATTATGAACGCTATCGTAAAATTCCACGCTGGTGTGTTAATTCAAATGACGAATGCAGGTATCGAAAAAGACCAAATGAAACGCCAAAGGTCAGATAGCTTGAGCTTTTTTCACGGTCAGCTGTCAAAAGACTTACAAGAGGATTCACGTCGGTGGGTCAGTTGCCCTGGTTCAGATCCCGGAAGATGGTATCCAGTGCTGGAACTTTTACCGCTTACATCTGGAAGCAGTATTCAAATGTTTGAAGTCAATATACATTTAGGTGCCGTGGCTCTTCGTCAATACCGTGGTACGCTGACCTGTGCAATCTGGAAGCAAATATATCCGGTTTTAATAGCCGATTTATCTGCCATCCAAACCTCTTTTCATGACCATTAGAAATGAAACCGGTACGGGTTCTAAAGCCAATACCAAACTGATGGATGTTCGTATCAAGCACAAAACTTCGTCAAAATCCGCGATGTATTATTTGAAGCTATCATAATCATAGACAGCAATCTATCAGTGGTTCACACTGAAAAACAGAGGGAGATGGGTAGAGACCTAACTATTAAGAATAACGTCGTCTGTATTCAAACATTAAGCACCAAGATGCCTACACCTTGCAAACAAACAAACGAGCTGTAAGTGAAAGTAAGGCGTCAATAGCAAGACAGCCACCTTAAGACTTTCACTGCCCCGCGTCATTAAATGCACTCACCTCACAGACAACTCGGACAAACAACGACAACGTTCACGCCACTGAGCCCAATCAGCCGCGATCTTACCTAACGTCTCAAGCCAACGATTCTGTGAATCACGAGGTCCCCAAACCGAGAGACGAACCCGACCAACAGTGACCAATCCCTTCGTGAACGATTTTATTTCTCTACACCAGGTTATCATCTGTCTACCTCGCACCTTGTGCCAGTCGGCCGCAGCCTCGACAAACAGTGTTTGGTGTGGCAGACGACTAGCTGGCATCCATAATACATGGCCGAACCACCTAAGTCTGTACAAACGTAAGGATTAAACCAAAGAACGCGACTGGCTATCACTACCAATTACCTGCTTACTAACTTCCTCGTTGCTCACTCGTTGGTGCCATCCGATACGAGCGATTGAATGTAGAGATCGATAAGTATCTATTCAGGTACTTACCTGAATACGGTCCAAATGCACCATGAGCGACCACATTTCGCCGCCGTAAAGTAATACAGCCATCAGTGTCGTCTTGTATGCGCAACCTTCAGGTATCACAGAGATACCTCTCTGTCACCAAAGATGTCCCAAATAGGCAAACAGCGTCCTAGACTTAAAAATACCAGCTTCTGTTTCATTCTTTACACTTTCGCCGCCGCCGCAAATGCAACTTCCCAGGTGCACAAACCACTCAACAATCTCCATAACTTCATTATCAAAGATTAAATA
Source organism: Paragonimus skrjabini miyazakii (assembly GCA_014338405.1). NCBI lineage: Eukaryota > Metazoa > Platyhelminthes > Trematoda > Plagiorchiida > Troglotrematidae > Paragonimus > Paragonimus skrjabini miyazakii. Next base: position 22,755 of record JTDE01002000.1, read on the forward strand.
TACATAGTCACCGCAATCTTGCAGAGGCACTTTGCACTTTAAGGCTACATAGCACACTCCGAGGTACGTAGGAGAACACTTGTGAACAGATTTCCATGGTTAAAGTAATAAACCACATATCATGAACCTTACCAACTCTGAAAATGAACTTTGAGTCGCTCTTAACCTCGAAGAAGATAATGTAGGTTTTCAGTTTGTCAGATTCGTTACCACCACTTCAGCCCATTTAATGTCAAGTGTTTGAATACCATTACACTTAGATGGTTTACTGGTTACTTCGACGCCTGTTGCATAGTTCGCTTAACTAACGCTGATCAGTGATCCGGCGTCTATGATGTTTTTGTATCTGCCGTTATCAGTCGCAACTTTTGTGCAAACCGTTTCGAACTTCGTTCGCCGCGAATCCCAGTGATAGTGTTTTGCGTCGCACCAACCGCTGTCTGTTTCGCCATGAAAAATGTAATGCCTAGCCAAATGCTTCTTGTGAGACAGTTCGTAACCTCTCTGCACAAGCCGGGAAATTCCTTTTTATCTAAAAGTGGTTGGTGACATAGAAATCACAAATGTAATGCCTCGTCCACCATAGAGAGCACACCACTGAGCTTTGTTAGCATGCGCAGTTTCTTTAAAGATTCACAAGCTGATATACTGTTCCGGTTGCGTTTGATAAATTATTAGAAGCTTACTAATAAGTAGTTTGACAGATTCGTGATTTTAGATGAGACCCAATTGTGGAAAGTCAGGGCTTCAGCTGGATTCGAACCAGTGACAGAAATACCATGCCCAAATGCGGAAAGTAATCTAACAGATGAGCTACGAACCCACGCCAGAAGCTCGGAAATTTCACGTTTGGACTCGGTTAACCACCCGTCCCACTTTCGCATATGGAATCCATCAAATACTCCAGGAGATCGAATGCCCCGACAGAATTTCTTGTACAGTTCACGATGAAATCCGCCAACGCCACTGTTAAGCATTAGAAGCTTATTTGTTCCAGTTGGATACCGAATGCCAAAGACCATTCATTCTCTGAATTGGCAATCCCTTGCACAGCACAAAGAGTTTCACGGCTTGACCACGTCGTTCAGTATTGCAACATATTACTTTACCGATTCGTGTTATTGCTGAAAAATTATAGCTAATCTAATGGTTTGTCCAGCTGGCGTCAGTAGAATTCTTTCCACATTTTGTTAGTACCTCTCAACTTCGTCAGTACTGAAAATGGTGCTTAGAACGACCTGTCCAACTGAATTATTGAGTGCAATACAAAATGCATCTGATTGAAACTATTTCGACAATTCTGACAAATTTGTCATGGCATCAAAATAGTTGTACTTTCGCGTCAACAGGCGCCAACTTGCGTGCGACTGAATTGTGTTGGACGCATCAAGACGCTGAGGGGCCTACCAGAACGTACTTTCTCTAACTTGTATACAAAATTCCTTTCGTCACCTAACACCATGTCAGTTACCTGAAATGCTTGGAGAAATCGCTCATAGTTGTTCTAGTAAATCACCAAACTAAGATTTGAAGGCGTCAGCTTACAACAATAGAGACGATCATTTGACGATCATTAATTATGGTGGCCGGTTGATCTGCTTATCTCTCGTTCCTCAAAACGGGCTTAAAATGGTCAGCATTTCACGAGACATGGCGATTTTCTCAAAAGTAAGATTACGGATTGTCCGAACTGTGATCTTCATCAAAGCTCTACAAATGATCACTAAGAATTGATAGTCTGCCTTCGCAGTTTATTAACTGCTTTCAAACAATCGTGAAGTAGTGTGAGTCCTAACAGGCTGCAGTCTCTTGTTATTAGCAGGTTAAATCTTATGTGTCAAATTTCTGAGGCAAACTGACAAGAACAAATCACATAAAGTAGCCTTATGGTTTTGTCATGGCTATTTTCGTCATCAACTCTTTTTCTGTAATGTGTATTCATTTAAAATTCAACCTGCCGAGTCTAATGGCAGATGTGATCATTTATTCCGAAGAACAATCGCCACCGAATTGATAGTAGAAAATATGTTAGTAACTTTTTGTCGTGTAATGTATGTTTACCTAGTCTTGATACAAAAAGACATTATCTCCAATCACTTTGATAGTATGACATCACCTATGATGGACTAACAGAGAAAGCACTGAATAATGTTCAACCGTGTCCATCAGACGCATGGATGTTTGATGTACACAAAAGTTTTCAGTTACCTTCGCATCTAACCATATGACTGTTAGCTGTTGTTGTTGCTGCTGTTGCTGTTGTTGTTGCTGCTGTTGTTGTTGTTGTTGTTGTTGTTGTTGTTGTTGTTGTTGCTGCTGCTGCTGCTGCTGCTGCTGCTGCTGCAAAAGGGGCTAAACTCTCCTAACTATATAGGTGGTCCATACCATCGTTGTGGTAGGCTTGCAAAAATTGAGACTGCAACTTGCAGGTCAATAGTCGCAGGTTCTTAGTCGTCGGGCTCAGCCTGGCCAGTAACTTCGATCTGTCGGATCAGTTTAGATGGCGAGGTCAGCGATTGCATTGAACCGAACAGCTAATGTGTTGTCCCTCGAGAATCTCGGGTGGCCTCTGCATTAATCGCAAACGAACTCAACAGAACTTGTACAACTTATGACTCCGTCATGCCTGTAGTAGGATCGTTGTAAAAATTGTTAGTATATCAGCTTTTGACTTGCGATTGAGCAGTTATGTTCACCCAAGATTAGTTGAAACCTTGGGAAAAGACGCAAATATATTGTCAGCCGAAAACCCTAGGTGAAGGAAAATTTGCGATAAAGTACGGGTGGTGCTGAACTTATAAACTGGCTATAGGGGGTAGCTAGGTCTGTTACTTTGACAGACTTCAAGGGAATGTACTTCTGTTCATTTTTGAGGTTAAAGTAGAATGTTTCATACACCTACTGAGCATCTAAATAAAAATATATCAAGGTCAACCTATTCACTACCACGAAATAATTCGTTCTTTAGTCATCCTTTATACAAGCTTGATGTTATTCTAATGGAGACCCTTAGTAGAAGTAAACAATAAATTCATTTGTGTTACTTGTCTGTTTTTCTCATAACACCATGGATACCACGAATTACGATATGGTTCATCTATATTTGCCATTCTCATCTGTTTTATCTCAATAGCCGTACAGTTCACTGAAAAAGGACCCTTACCGAGCCGCATATGGATCACCGGCTGTTTCCCACAGGTACCCATCTGTCTAAGGCAAACAACTTTTTTCCTGACTTCACTGTTACTTCTTTCTTTCCCACTTCGTGTGTGGATTCATCGTCGAATGGCTCGAGTGAACTACACAGTACGCAAAGTGTTCGGCTCCAGACCTATCACAACAAATGGGATAAGCCTAATTAACACTATTTGCCCCATAATAGGACACAAAACTGGGGACCCCTCAAATTTTCTCTCCGACAGACCGGATATGACCAAATCACAATCAACTGCTAATAATGAGGCAACTGTGCTGTGTAATCAAGAATTTTCGCTACGGTCACATTCATCGGATAAGCGTCGATTATCAAAGATAAAGGGAGACCACGTAAAAGATGACGGGGATGACGAAGAGCTGCTCTCGTTGGACATTCGTTATGAAGAATTCATCAAGGGTGCTTGCACTGTGTCAGATGAGATTGTACACAACAAATATGTCACAGAGCCAACCTAATCAGTTTTTGTAAACAAATCATTGTACTTGTATACAGCTGATGTATTACAGCTGTCAGTGCTTGACATATTTCTATGACTTTACAATTTTAAATAACGTTTTTGCTTACTTACACACTTTACAATGTCTGTATAACATAATTGTACGTTCTGTGCAATAAGGAAGATCATCATTCCCATCTAATCCAACCTGAATACCGTAACATCTACGCTACAAGAAATTCTATCCACTGAGAGTAAAACCAACATTTTCTGTGCATTCTCAAGGTAGTCACCTGTGGGACAACGTTGCAGTTCTGCTTCAGTATTCCCCAGAGTGTTATCGAAAGACCCTCCCACTTAATCGTAAGCTAATCAAGCGAAACGTCCTGATAACAATTGACTTAACTGTGAGCGTTTCACTTCAGACGCTGACGGCGCATTTTCAGGAAGACGATCGAATTGGTTGAGCTTGGTTTGTGTGAATGATTGCGTCCCGGTGATGGTTGTGTGTGCACGCACGCTCGCTAGAGGACGCAAGCAAATCTAATTACATGCCACCGTTGTCCTCTGTACTGGTGTTGATAGTGATGAGGAAGTTAGAAATACCGACTCAATTATCGCCACCCTGATTCTGTGTGTTGGTGTGACTGCGTTTTCTTAACATAATCGGGCAGCGTGCGTGAACACTGTTGTGTTTGCAAGAAATGCAGGTGAGCGGGATGGATGGTACACGCCCACACACACACACATCAGGCAGTGTCGAGTACATAATTATGGTACATTTACTTCATTGCAAAACTGCCACTTTTTCTCTCATTGTGTAGTCTTTCTTGCTAGATCACCTCCCCGGTTTTGCAATGGACCAGGGTAGGTGTGGAGACCACCACTCAAACCTAATTAGGCTAAGCTGGGCAACTAAAATTTGTCAAATTCAATTGGAATCGAAGAAAGGGGAAGATATAATGCTATTACTGTATGTCTAACGTTTATCCGATTTTCGGAAACAACAATTGAAAAGAAACCTGTCTTGGCTGTGATAAGTCTCAATTCTCTGCAACACAGTTGTGCCTACCCAACAAATGGTTTAGTAAAGCATATTATTATACGTATATGCAATGGCGAGAACAAGTCATGGAATGTAGACCTGTGAGCAAGTGTTTTGGCCTCTACCATTGCATTTATTGCCGACTGGCGTTTAAGTGGACAGTTCCATTAGGTAATTTATCAGAGTGATAGTCTGGAACATCTCAGGCGATACTGCTGTGAATGAGAACTTTGTGAACTACAGCTACTATTTGCAACACTATGGTGATGGTTTTGGGTAATCATATTTCAACTACAGTTGAGACTACTATGCGAAAAAGAATTTGATCCTGAAGTACTGGCTTGTGATTCCCACCGAGGAACCAGAAAGTGGGTTGTATTTCGTTATCAAGGGTTAACGAGGAGATGAATATTAGTACTTAATGGACTGAACGATTTATTACATATCGCTCACACTTTCGCTATCAGATTGACTTTTCAGTCAGCCTCATTCGGAAAAAAGTACTGGGTTAGATTCTCACTATTTTTACACCCTGTTAATATCAAATATTTTCCCGAGACCAGAGGATGAACTCCGACACGTTTTCACAATGTAAAGTAGGTAGAAGCTAGGAAAATTGTTCACACCGCGGACACATTCTTTATCACATCAAAAGTAAACGATCGATATTGGGTGGCGATATTTGCGGTTGCTTTCAAACATAAAGATTCATTTAAACAAGGTCTCCCGGTTTAGTTGTAAAGAATTCCCGACGGAGATTTCTCAGTCCTGTTCAAATTTGTCCCAACAGCTAGTCACTTAAAGAACGCACATAGACGATTTATTCCTTTGGGAAAATTCTTGTTGGCTTGATTGCATCGTGAATTTATTTAATTCGAGGATTGCAAATGTGCCTGGGCACTAAAAAAAGCTCAAAAAGATATTGTTTTGATAGTCCAATTCATCAGCTGGATACTAAGTGGAACGACCAGGAATTTTATAAGGAGTCCTAAAGTGAGATATATTCTCATCCGATAGATTCACTCGACAAAATTTCTAATGACCTCCGTTCAAATGAAACTTTTTAGGATGATGGCTGCGGTGAACTTCAAACCCAATTGGTTTTATGAGTACACAAATGACCATCAATATGTGAGTATATAGCTAAACAATCGACATAGAGAAATAGCGGTAAAACTACGCATTGACTTCACTGTATTTATATTGTTTACAAAATCAATAGTGGAACGATTGTAGAACAAGAGGCAACAGTTATTCTTCCAATGTTGTACTATCAATCTAACGACGCCCGTAAAACTAAAAATCTTATCATCAAACAAGCCTCGAATAATCAATTGAAAACAAGTGATATATTGGTCGTTGGGAGCAAAACGTAGGTTTACGTGAATGGACATCTAAATCGAAGAAATTGAAATAGTCTAAATCATCAAAATTTTGCTCCCGTACGAAATATAAACAACTTCAAGGTATGTTGCACACCTTCACTAATCAGAAACTGCTACATTTAAAGATGCTCCACTCTTGACGACGAATATTACATGGACCGTTCATAAGTATTGTAGCTATATTATGACACTCTCTGGATCAAATGAATGTACGAATTCAATCAGTGTTATCTCCACTTTATTTTGAAACATTAGATCAGGTGGAAAATTGAGGTCCCCAAAACGGTCGAGCATACCGCGTCCATATTTTAATTCAGGTGTGCTCGTCTCGCAAAACTTGGTCACCAGTCACATAGTATTGGAGCACGGTGTCACCTAAAGATATAATTAACTTGTTTGTTTTGTAACACAAAAATCCCAAAAGACAATTGGTTAAGTGGGTCGTGTATTTTGGCGAGTAGACTACGGAATCATTGTATCGTGGATGTAGAGGGCAGACACGATCAAGCATTGGTATCTTGTTCTAGCAAGGAGGAAAAGTGTGCGGCAAGGAGAACTGCACGCAACAGCAAGTGGGCGAGACGGCATGGCTAGAGGGCAGACTGACCTGTCCAGTCAGGATGGTCACATGACCCAATCCAATCAGGCATAGACAAGGGTAAAGTTACGGGCGCATTGGCGCGCCACGATTGGTGAATTGCGTAAACGAGCCCACCGCACAGTCCTGTGTTGTCGGCGTGCACTCAATTAACTGGACACAACATTTGCACACCATGAAGTCACATGATCAAACTTGGGCTGGGTCAATTCACACAAAGTAACGGTCTAATTGAGAACATCCGGTGAGAGTGTACGAATAAAGTTAGCAAGTATTTCGTTCGTGGCCCAAGTAAGGTTGATAGCTTTGGCATGCAGACGTGTATTTTGCAGCAGGACCTGATGAAAGTGGATTATGCAAGTCGCTTTTTCTCTTCCTGTGGCGGGTGATAATCATAGTATTGTGGGAGTGAACGGCCACATTATACTACTGGCTAGTAGCCGGACGATGAGTTTTGTTTAGGTGTGGAAGTAGTCGGTAGGAAATACCGAAAGGAACATTGGGATACACTCCGATAATAAATGGTGTTTTTCATAAATGACCTTGACACTGACAAGTTTGGCGTCCTTTGATTATTTTTATGTGCAAATGTGTTCATGTTCAGTGTGGTGAAATATATTCTCCGTGTGTCGGGTCTCTGAATAAACCGTCTTCGTGCCACCCACGTTTTGGGTTCATAACACCATTAGTGGGACGGTGATGAATGGTACATTTTGTTGTGTAGTCAGTCACACCTTAGCACACAAAGATGGTTTAGCTAAATCAAGTTTTTTTGTTGTATATTCAATCACACCTTGGTACTCACAAAAATTATTTAACCGAAATCACATCAATCGCACAATTCGTTTGCTCGTTTGTAGTGAGTGGTATTAACACTAGTACAGCGGCGTTAGGTGGTATACTTTATTGCGCACGTACTGGTACCTCGACATCCACGAAAAATGGTCTAACGAACATCAAATTTTACTTAACTGTTCTGCTGACAGTATTCATTTACGAGTTGAACAACAAAACCACTGAAATTTACCCTCAGTCATTGACTAGGAAGAGCTTAACCGCCCCATTAGGGTGCAAATTCATTTAGCTACCGTTTTTTTATTTTCGGCCATGTATATGAATCAGTATGTGATGAGCAATGGGAAACAATCTGATGAGAACATGAACCGAAACATTTATTACGGAAAAGGATCCTCCAAACTTGACATAGTTCGCTGTAGTAGTTTGAAGTAATAGTAATCACTGGTAGTCGTAAACGTACTCAGCATAGACTCAGAGCTAGTTTCTCCGTTGTAGCAATAACACAGTGAATCAGTCAACGAAATGTCAGTGTGGTCAAAATTATATACAGCCTAATTATTCATGTAGTTAAACAACAATATTACATTGATCAGCTATGAGTTACGTTCAGTAAGTCACACAGGCCATGATGCCAGCACGATGTTGGCAAAAACGCTAGGGGACAAGTTCCAAATTGGTATGCATAAACGATGGAGCATATGAGTTTCGACAAAGTGGCCTTGGTCTTGCTGAATTTTTCTGCGCTAGATTCCGAAACCCTCTACAACCGACGCGCAGAATCTTCACCGTTTTTACCCCGTTCCGGTATTACAACAATAGGCAACAACCTGTCGATCAGTCGTCTGCTTTCAGCATGACTACATGGAGGACCCGACAGTAAACAGTAGAGTCACAAAAACAAACACTTCAGGAGACTTCGGATGAGAAATTTCACCTACTCGATCCCGGTTGGCGTACGAGGCCCACACATCAAACTTTGTTGCACTGTTATTCAGTTGTTTCTTAGGATTACAGATCTGTTACAGAAACTTTAATTCGCGTAAGGGGTTTACCTGTTTGTGCCCTCGACTCCGACCCCTGTCGTCCTATTTCGACGAAAGCCATGTATGACGTGCTATTAGGTTCATGTCAGTTTGTTAAGGGTCTCCCAGACTGCAATGGCGAATTCCAACGGGGAGACCTAATATTTGTAGTTGGTTCGCCTAACACTGCTATAATCTTCAGTGTCCAGTCTGCTGGCTCGTTAAATCCCACACACAACGAAACAGGCGTAGTCTGATCATAGAGCCACGGTCTATTGGATTTTATACTCCGTCTCAAGAACGACAGTGGAGCTGCGTAGAACCGTTACAATTAGATCAGTTGTATGTTTCATATGTTTGTCGCATTCAAGGTGGGGATGATCGAATTATTATTAATAGTGGTCTTACTCAGTGGGTCAGATGATAAGGCAGAATGAGACAGTGAGCACCGAATGTTGATGTAGCTTTGCGACCGGAACGTCTGAGAAAGCAAATGGACAGTGAAATTGAATTTCAATAATACCAGTTCCGTTTGGGCTGGAGTGTCATATGTCAGCAGTTTGCTTGGTTAAGCGTCCTAGGACATCCCCATTGAGAATTCAACAAAACTTATTTACAAGAAAGACAACTACCCGACATACGAGAAAGTTTAATAAAGCCAAGGGAGTCTCACTAGTTTCGATATTGGCGAATTTACTGTACCTGATGACAAGCATCCATGAAAGTTAGTCGGGGTAAACCACGGCAACAATCGTATTGGATTCGCGCTTGAGGTAAATGAAAACGGATAAATAGCACAATATGTCCTACTTTCCTCAACCCGCACAATGAATTGAATTATTAAATGAAAAAACAGTTTTCCACACATTATTCAACAAGGTGGTCATGGTTTCCGAGAATAGATACACTTGGCTACACAACATATTTCCGACCTATGAAGAACCGCGGTCGTTCTGTTTTTAACCGACAAAAGTGTTCCAACACAAGCCAGTCTCATTCAGATGAAGCACAAATCCGGACTTTCGCTCGTCAGTAATGCCCAACCACGCCAGAATTGTGATTTTCACCCCGGCCACTCTCTCACGACACAACCGTGTTGATCAGCGGTCGACTGACCTTACAGTACGCATGAATGATTTATCATCTATCAACGTTCAATCTCGTTCGCTTCTGAGTACTGACCAGTGTGACCGGTCACTTTGTTAAGTGATTCTGACGTGTTCGTGAATGGCTTGTCGACTCCTTTTATTCATGGATTCTATCATAAACAACCTACCCTACATACTTTATACCAGCGACGTGCAAGGTTGTCTTTTCTTTGAATGTCGTCGTCTAATCTTCATTTGTGTTTCTCGTAAGCTAAGTCCTGGTGAACTCAGACAAACCAATTCAGCCTCATCGATATGTCCGAACTATATTGTTCAATCATCATCGCATTCAACCTTTGGTTGGGTTTTATTAGTCATCCAATGCTGTTATGTTGTTCTGGCAGACAAAATATAAATTACTGAGGGGTAATATGTCGATACATTTGTGTACTGATCAAAATTGGCGAAGATAAATGCGCAGCGTGCTTTTTGTGTGACTAGCTTTTATTTATCAGCTGGCCTCACCGGGAATACACAGTATAGTGGAACAAAGAGGACGAGATGATTTACTGATTCGAAAAATTGGCAAGTAGTCTATATGTACAGTGAACTTACCAGGTGAAAATAGTGTGTACTGATGGACTACAAATGTGACATATTCTACAGCAGACAGTCAGTATTGATGCTTCCCATGTTGGTTGAGAATCCGTACTTTCATTTCAGTGAGGATAATTCAGGCTTTGTTTGCCCCCGTCTGAACGTTTACTCTGTGTGTGTGTACCTGTGGTCCCCGATTGCACTAGCACACACAGTGTGAGTGTTGACATGATAAAACCGTACTGAACCCTGGAGGGCGACTCGAGCGGCAACAACCAATCAATGACTGCGTTATTAACGTCGAACCATTTGAGTGAACGAGATTAGGTAGCGCAAGCAAGACAGCCATCGGCCAAATGCTACTTACCGGAACGCTTGCGGCAATTGTGCGGATGTCAAAGGGAAAAGTGAAAACAAATTACATTGTGCTCATTTCTCAGCTGCTACGTAATGCAACTACGGAATGCAGAAAACTACATAGGATGGGAGTGAGTTAAACGGAGTGTGGTAACATTTTGGAAATTGCGGGATTTTATGGATATGACTTACTATAAGGTTGAGTGTATGCATCCCTTCACAACCCTATGGAATTGGTTCAATGATAAGTCGTTTTAACTGCTTTGTTCAGTGATAAGTGATAGGTATTCAGTCCACTTTCCGAATCTGTGGTTCTGCGGACAAACAAATCCACAGCTGAATACAGCACAATCCTGCAAGAGGATCGAAGATAACAGTGACGGGGTAAGCGCTGTATCAAATGTAGCCCTTGAAGGTGACTTGGATGTGGGGAGTCCAACGCTTGAAGGCTCCCGGACAGCAAACATTTATTTCTATCAAACTCTGTCTGTGCAACCCTGATCAGTCAATAGTTCTTAGAAAGAAGAATCGATGTGAAGACCCATCAGTATAGACGTGAATTCTTTCGGATATTTCATGAGCCTTATAATTTCAGCATAGTGGATGAGTCACACAAAAGAACAAGGCAACCTCCAGTTAGCAGGTCGCCGTAATATCCAAACTGGCCGATTAGGGCAGATTCACGTGAAAACTTGAAACCGGATTAATTATCGGCTTATCCAGACTCCAGTCAGAAAAACAGGGTTTGTGTGTGTGTGCAATCCGATCAAAGCAAACGACGACGAACTCGTATTTTTTCAGTCGAAAACCGGTTTATTACTTCAGGTATCCTGCATCGAACTCGAAGGTGAAATGACGAACTGGCGTTCTTCTGTAGGTGACAGTAAATATCTTTATCAAAAGATTCCATGTTCATACCGTTGTAGAGATCACAAGAACCGAGTATCAATGCTTTACCATCTAAGTGTGTTGTAAGCAGAGGAAAACGTGCATGCCGTCTAATGTCTGTTCACAAAAGGCTAACTTGCGCGAACAATCTTGTTACTTGGTCTAATTCAGAGTAACCAGATAAACCTTCAGAAATATTGACTCGCCAGAAGGTAACATCCTATTCGGTTTTGAGAACTTGGTTCCCAATAATGACATATCAGGATAACCACGGGGGAAGAGAACATTGCTGAGCCCCCCCAAGGGGGTTAAGTATCCGCAGCACACTTGTGATATATTTGTCCGCAGTGGAATCTGCAGTTAGATTTTTGTTACACCTTCAGTTTTGCTTACAAATTTATTCCAAGACTAACTATTTATCGACAACAACCGCAACTCTTAACCCGAAGTGATGAGCAGCATTTTGAAATTATCTGCCATCGGAATACTGACCGGACGCTTGAGGTGGTACTATTTTGAAACTTTATACGACTCCAGGTTATCCATAGCTTATTCGACAGGTCATATTCAAAGAATGAACGGCTGTAACCTAATGACTTACATTCTGAATATTCGTATCCAACTAATCGTTGGGATGTATTAATACTAATTCGTAGTCGTACGTAATTCGTATGGAAAGTGTATGGCTGGCTGCTCCGTAACCCCAGTCTTGTGAATAACCCTGCGCTTGGTTTACCTCTAACTCTTGCAATCTGCCCCGCGGATCACTCGTTACGTGACATGATTGTGTGTGTTTATCGATCCCACCAGTGTCCAATCAGATTACAACTGGAGCAGCCGACCAAAGCAGTGGCAACAGGGGGTAAATTGGCTCAATAGTCAGTAAAGCTCGAAGGTGTGCCCATAGTGTTCATTTTCGAACGGGCTTAAAATACTTTTACGCCTCCAAAGTCCTATGCACCTTAACCAACTTCGTTGGACTGAATTTTGAAATTGCGAACTGATTTTTACTCTTCAGTTTACGCTGAACGTACAGCGTAAAAGCAAAGCAGTTTTTGGTGATACATAACCATCATCATCATCATCATCATCATCATCATCATCATCATCATCATAAACAGCAATCCATCAGTGGTTCACACTGATAAGTAACTGCCATATAACCACGAGAAAGAAACAAAACCTGTTTAAGAAGAGGAAAGAAAAACATAAGGAGATGGGAAGAGACCTAACTATTAAGAATAATGTCGTCTGCATTCAAACACTGCAAAAAAACAACCGAGCTGTAAATGAAAGTGAGGCGTCATCAGCAAGACAGCTCCCTTAAGACTTTCACTGCCCCGCGTCATTAAGTGCACTCACCTCACAGACAACTCAGACAAACAACGACAACGTTCACGTCACTGAGCCCAATCAGCCGCGATCTTACCTAACGTCTCAAGCCAACGATTCTGTGAATCACGAGGTCCCCAAACCGAGAGACGAACCCGACCAACAGTGACCAACCCCTTCGTGAACGATTTTATTTCTCTACACCAGGTTATCATCTGTCTACCTCGCACCTTGTGCCAGTCGGCCGCAGCCTCGACAAACAGTGTTTGGTGTGGCAGACGACTAGCTGGCATCCATAATACATGGCCGAACCACCTAAGTCTGTACAAACGTAAGGATTAAACCAAAGAACGCGACTGGCTATCACTACCAATTACCTGCTTACTAACTTCCTCGTTGCTCACTCGTTGGTGCCATCCGATACGAGCGATTGAATGTAGAGATCGGCGGTCAAACACCTGAAAACGGTTCACGTCTTCTAACCTGAGGGGTGAGGTTACGCTGCCGTGGCGACAACCACGAAACCGGTCGTGTGGTTTGGAGGAATTTCGACCATTAAGCATATACTACTTACTTTACCATACTTTATAAAACTACAGTATTATCTACGAACTAGGGACAGACTTAGTTTTTGCACAGTTCCAGTTGGTGTTTTTAATATCAACACTGTTCTACCGACTCCATTCAGTCTGAAATAAACGACAAAAATATCTCATAAATAGGTTAAAATCTGCACTGAAATTGCCTCGCTTGATAAAATCGCTAATATTTCCAACCTGAATTTAGCTCTCCAAACTTCAACGAACTTTCTTAAATACGGACAACTAACGGTAAAATTAATTCAACGGGGTAAATTGTTTTTGGGTCACTATGATGTATTAAACAGGATAGGATAATTGACGCAGTTATGTTTGTAGAAATTTGCCGTATCAGAAATGTAAACCGTCGGCCCTATGACTTAACTTGTGTAAAATTATTAGGTCTGTCATGCAGATGAGTAGTTTGACCTGTGTTTCTGCAAGTTGTCTTGTGGAAATGTATAGAACCGGTTAGACAGCGGCTAGCTGTACATCGTTCACAAGATTAATTCTAAGTTCTGGACGTCGTTCAGACGTTTAAAACGGCGGGACTGCAACTATATGTTGTTGCTACTGCCGACAAGCTTATCCGGAAACCAGCAGATGAACTTATGCAACCAGTTTGCTAGTACGTTTCTACTAAGAAGCTCGATTTCGTCGGGCGAATATCATCGTTGGGGAGGAGGGATGGTCATGGTGCTTTGCTCGCCAGCCCTTTTGAAAGAACCCGAGAATGGGTATTATCAGCAACCGTAAAATGTGCACTACTTACTAACGCGACGTTGTTGGCCCATTTGTGAACTTGACGACTGGATGAACCAGAACAATATTGGGAGAATTCATTCGGGCTCACTTCTTTTTACAACCTGATTTCCTGGTTGCTCACTGTATCACGTCACCCAACTGGTTTGTACCATCGTAGGATACTCCGGAACGAAACAGACCGGTAAACACATTATCTTCAACCGGTTTCTGCCACAGTTATGGCTGTGCAGGTATACTGTTTTTTTATTGACTCCATTAATTGTGTTATCTTACAAAAGTTTGAATAACTGTGCCCTCAGTTCATCAACATTGACCTACACAGTTGTCGGAAAATTCCTATAACATCAAAAGTAACGATGAGACGAACAATTATTTTCGATAGTTCTTTCTCAAGTCAATACAATTACGTAGGTTTCATCAAGATCTCATTAGACAGAGAGCAAAAAACAAGAAGTGATTGTTCGTGAGTGACAATAAAGGCTAGTACTAGACTACGCACACAATAATTAGCTACACCCAGACCGGACGTTGACGGGATGTTACGTCACACTGTCAGGGTCGAATGTTTGGGTGTGGTTAGATTGGATGTGATTGATTTGTGGCCACGGAAGTTGCAAACTTAATAAATTTCTTTTGAGAACACAGGTTAGGGTTGCATAATCTAATAGCAATGGATTCGGCGGTCGCCAAAATGCGCTGGTGGACTGTTTTTCGATGTGTTGGCAACTTTGTAGATAAACCGGAATGCTTTGCTGATGTCTATGCGATGGTTCTTGTCAGCTATATGTGCAACACTGGAGCTGCTAATTGATTTGCGACAACCGGTTCTAAACCAAGCCGGATGATGTTCCTTGATCCTTTATGACAGGCGACTAGTCATACTGCTGTGAGCCAAGGACGCGGATGGCACAAAGGTTGTTTATTTAACAAAGCAACACATGGGTTATGCGTTTTAACAAGACCACAAACAAAACCACTCATTTGCACACGGTACTCGGCCCAGACCGTCTCGGCTGCCACATATATCAATGCTCAGCTGCCTTACGTAACAAGGACCATTTTGGACGATGCTGCACTCCAATGTTTCTTCCTGCATTTTTCGATGTCAAAATATATGCTCTGGTCCTACTACTCAGTAGCAGTCGTCGCTCATCCTCACTACAGTATGAGCAACATATTCTGCATTACAGCAGCAGCATGAAAATGAATACACGATCGTTGACTGATCGTGGACTGTTAACTTGTCTTTCATGCTCAATCTCAACATCGACATTGTTGTGAACCAACTTCTTAAGGTTGCCGCTGGAAAGGTACGTTTAAGTGATCGGTACATGCTTCGGTTGAACTGATCTGCTGCAGTATCCCCTTTAAACGGGAGTTTTATAAACACGGCTTTCTTTTCAGCTGTGGAAATTACCTCACGCGGGATTTTGGCCCTCATATTTAAAGTGATAAATTGTTCCGGATAGCCGTTTTCCCTCAATAGGTTTTGAACTGTTCTCAGTTCCAGTTCTACTGCGTCACCTGAACAAGTCTTTTTTGCTCTAGTTGTCAGGCATTGGGCTAGATTTCGTTCCTGTTTGAGGTACACAAAACTGTTGAAATTAGTATATTGACTAGTCCATGTAGGTTTGCGATATACCGACCAACTCAGTGTACTGTCTCGACGTCCCGTCAGTTTGACATCCAGGATATGTAACTCGTTGTTAGATTCGTCTTTTGAGGTGAAGCCCTGTGAGTTCTGTGTTGTATTAAAAATCTGAAGGATGGTTGTTAACTCATTTTTTGATTTTATAACGACAAATATATCGTCTATATGTCGGCGATACATATGAAGACTCTGAATAGTCTATTGAAGTTGGGATTCTAATTTGCCCATGAATAGGTCTGCCAGTAATGGACCTAAAGAAGATCCCATTGCTACTCCATCTGATTGTCGATACAGCTCACCGTCGAACAAAAACCGTACATTGAGGGTGCCTCGCAAAAGTAGTTTTTTTAGGTCTGATTTTTGCAATCCAAACATACTTTCGGGTTTTTCAATCTGATCACACAAAAAGTTAAATGTTTCAACCAACGGAACGTTCGTGAATAGCAAAGTGACATCAAAGAAGCCCATGTGCCGTTGTCTAACAATTCCTGCAATGCTGAAAAACCGAAAACTAGCTGGATTTTGAACCATAATTCAACCTCGCTTTTTAATCAGAGTTTGAGCTGACATGTACAATATCTGGAAACTAGTGCAATGCATCGAGTTTCGAATCAGATTTATGCACAACGAATTCTACCTAGGTTGCTAGATAGAAATACTAATCCTAAATCGGTCCACTGTGGCCGTCACGATGCTCAGAGGTTAAATATTTACAAAATTCAAACGATTGTTAATTCACCAGCCGTTGAGGAGACTCAAATCTCTACTTCCGGCACAAGTCTGCAAACGGCGCTCCTAAGATTCATTGAATCTCATATGAGGTTAATACACATTTTTTTAAACAAAAGATGGTTTGTATTTAATGGACAAAACAGGGAACACTATGGCAGTGAGCCATAAGCATTAGTGAACAACCTGTCACTGATGAGGTGATAAACTTGGTCTGTTACATTTGGCTATTCATCAATCCGTCTGCTATACATTTCAAACAATAAGCCTACATGTCCATTGGAAATGTCCAGTGCGATTTACTTTTTGTGTGCACTTACAGGATAAAACATATCAGTACGTTCTCTCGAGGTGACCTGACCCTGGTGTCAAATACAGTCATCCCTCACGTATTTCTACCGATCCATTCAAATAATTGTGCTGCATCTGTTTGTATTTTCACATGATATACAATGTCCATATTGAGTAATGTGGTACGAGCGGAGCACGTGCACACTGAAGAGCAGGTCTGTGAGTCAGAAGGATCCCGATGACGAATCAACGATTGGAAACACGTGTACACACTGTGTGGGAAGTGGCAACGAACAGACCGGCGATACGCTGCTGTCAACGGATGTGAAACACAACAACCACACAGTATACTGTTTGCGTTTGTTGTTATGTAATTCCACACAATATGTAACGGCTGTTTAGCAAGGGGTCAATCACCAAGCCGAACGTCTTTTCCGACAAATTGACAACGTTTGTTTGAACCAAATCGAGATAGGACCGTGTTAATTACAGAGTACTGGTAAAAGGTTGCGAAGTAGTTAAAGGGAAAATTCGACAGTCCGTCTTAGGCAGGTACCTGATTTTTACAATTAAATTGAAGTATCTGTCGTTTATACATGGTGATAATGTCAGTGAATCGAATCTATTTATACGAATTATTTGTAACGTCTCACATTAAGTTTTTCCACACCTGCTTATAGTACAAATGATGTATCATCTTTACAGACAGTAACATGTCAGTGATTCTCGGGAAGGCTTAACTACCGTACAACCACAGGGGAAAAACGAGCCATGACCGAGAAGAAGAAACAAAAGGCTAGGTGAAATTACTATTGAAAATAGCCGAGTTCATGTTCACGCGTTCAAAGTCAAGGTGTCTACACCTTGCAAGGAAACAACCGAGCTGTAAGTGAAAGTAAGGCGTCATCAGCAAGACAGTTTCTTAACGTCTTTCACTGTTCCACGGCACTAAATGTAATAACTTCACAGACAGGTCGGTCAGAAGACAACACGCACGCCACTAAGCCCCATTAGCCACCATCTCACCTAACGTCTCCAGCCACCGACACGGCCAGTCAGAAGTTTCCAACTCGGGGGACGATGCCGATCTAGAGTGGCCAACCTCTTGAGGGATGACTTCATTTCTTTACGTCTGGTAAGCAAAAAATTTCATTGTGGCAAATTCTCAAATGTTGTGTGTTTGTTGTTTGTTTAGTGATGAAACGTACGAATAGTTGAATCATGTAGTTCTTTGTAGTGTTTTGAGTTTTACTGCACTACGTTTTGGACAATATAGTCACTTATGCGTTCTGTCGCCCCTTTCCATGGTTTACTCCGTCGACTATACATTCACCTGTGTTTTTAAACTTCCCCGATTCAGCAACTGACAGGCAACTGTCGTTAACAAGAGGTTTTCTATTCCACTATTCTAACGGTGATCAACAAAACTTGCTTCCGGAGCCGCTTAAGCCGAACAGAGGTTGTCGTTTGCCGAAATTCACTACACCATCTACCACACGTTGCTTACTACCGTGCTCCTCTGGAAGAAATATTCGAACAGAACTACCCACTCCCAATAACACGTTTTTACTATGTACCCCTTTGGAAAAAGCTTTCTGAAAACCACACGTGAAACATTTCCTTTAGATGGAA
>JTDE01002000.1:41263-90878 GCA_014338405.1 Paragonimus skrjabini miyazakii
TCTTTCCAAGGATAAACTGGAAAATATTCATGTCGGACTTCAGGGTAGATCACTAAAGTACGTGTAAGCACTCGTGTGGGCGATTCTCTATTGCAAAGAGTCCTTCAAATTCTCACCAGCGCGTTCAGAATTGCACTTACTAAACTACAGCGTGCATTAGGGTGCCATTTTCTAGCAGTGAAATGAAGGTTATTCGAAAAATGAGAAAACGACACCTTTGTTCATCTTGCCCAGATGACTGGTGTTTATCGCTTTCAAGACGGATAGGAACTGTTAAAAATAAGGGTAATTGAAGGCTTTGAAAACTAGATTAGGTTCTGCGCGAAAACTGACCTATCAGCAGACCTGCTCTTTTGCTGAACTCAGAAAAATAGGCAATAATGCCTTGTTGAAAAAATTATTATCGGGGGAAAATCCACTGGATAAAACAAGTGAGGTAGTAACTGGATTCGGGTGCACAGAATTTACATTCAGCAAAGGACGACTATTTAAGTTAGCCTATTTTGGTAGCTAGACACTTAAAGTTATTAACCTAATTGATGTAACTGTAGAACTGCTATGACCATAAAAGACGCGTGGTCTGCAAAGTTATTTATTGCATGATAAACCGCACAGGCTATGCTAAAACATAGGACCACGAACGCGTACACTCATTTGCTTGGCTGAAGTATATTCACACACCGTTTATAGCAGCATATTGTCACTCTCCTTGGTGGCACTTCTCCCACAGTGCGCACACATTATTCCAATGGTCGATTCTGGTCATTCGTCTTCCTGGCGTTGAGACTGGCCATTTAATTCCAGAATGTGCACACTATCCTGCTCAAAAACGAAGGTGCCTGTTATACAACAGCATGATTTAAGTGTTATCTAGACAAAAGCATAAGGAACAAGCTCCTCTCAGTACATTTCTTCGTAGATTTCTAATACGTTTCCAAAACGTCAAACTTTGTGGGACTCATAAATGAACACATAAGTCGGAAAATATTTTCACACCCTCAGCAGGTTTTTCTTTTATTTTTGAGTACGGTATCAATTCTACGGCATGAACCACTCCGCCACTTTGTAAAATAAAAGTCCTAGCTGCTTACTTTACAAACAGACTTAAGTGTTATGTCTCTTCTACTAAGAGTGTTCTTGTGATTTTGTGACAGCAAAGGACGCTTGGTGTAAGAAACATTTTATTGAAAAAAATCAACTACAAGGTGTACGAGCACACAGAACGAACGCGAACACTGTTTTACATGGCTAATGTTTATCTGCATCCCGTGGGTACCAGTACATCCTAATACGTACACGTTTCCAACAGTCCCTTCTGGTCTCACGTTTTCCTGGCGTTGAGACACCCCCATCAGTTTGCGCGCGTACGAATCGTGCTATCCTGTCCATAAACCGAAGGTGCATACCATACAACACTTTGCTGAGTAGCCAAGCCTTTAAAAGCAGTTAACTTTCAAAGCTCCATATTCAACCATACTATCGTTAAGTCATGCTTAACTTTCAAAAGCATCCTACCTCAATGAAACGTTTTTCATACCTCAACAATCTACTTCCACTTAACTGTCTAACGATGGTGGTTCTAGAACAAAACTGGTTATTCCAATTCTCGCAAAACATTTTAACATCAAAATATTTTCGATAGTTTGTGTTCTTGTTCTGAGACTAACAATACTTGGAAAGTGAGGACTCATGAAAATAATCAGCGAAAGCTTGAACTACCTCATTCAGTATATGATGTGTTGTTTAATTGTCAGCTTCTCTGTATACTGATCGCTGATTTCAAATGCTCCCAAATTAATTCAAAGTTTTCCATCACTTATTGGGAAAATGACAATGATATCCACTTTTAACTTAACTCCCATACACTTATAAAATGTTGGTCGTATAAGTTTAGCCATACTGTTATTACTGTGTGACGACTGATGTGAAGAGTGCAGCCCAATAAAACTTCGTAATGGTGACACAATAGTCCAATCAAAGCAATGGGACGTAGTGGGTAATAGGGTGGAGACAAGAAGATTGCACCGATCAAGCTGCAATGTGTTAGTAAACAAACTGTAGCTTATCATATAAATATTTATGCTCACCGTATTTGGGTCACACCGCTCAGCTCAATCAAGCCAGTATGCTAGATCTGCTCTGGCCACAGACGCTACGTCACTGATGTTTGGACTAAAACATGGTAGACCAGCATACCGTGCAAATCGATAGCAATTCCTGGACCGGACAGTTTGAGTTTTGGATCGCAAAAATACCCAAAATTCTGTGAAGTCAGTCTATTAGTTGACTGCACGAATGATGACGACCGGGCTAGATTCGACGTGAAATTATGACGTCAGCTTTGACTGAAACGTTGTCATGCAGTTGGTCTGGTGATAAAACCGGACAAGATATTGTTAGGGCGTGCATTATTTTCCCGTCCAAAACCGCCTCCGTCCTCGAAAATAAAACGATTGATTCAATCGGAATTGGCGCAACTGTTCAGAAAGGTCGAGCGGTGATCTTGGCTAGTTTTTACCCGTCCGACTTTGATTCTGCTAGGCTCATTAGTGACCCTAACTATTTTTTTCCTTAACTGTCCTCTTATTTTGTGATTCGGGAATGTTTTTTGGCCACTACGCACCATATAAATATCTTGTATTTTTCCGCCTTGTCGCAAACGTTTTTGGGCAGAACAAAGCTGTTCTTTGCACACGTCTTTTGGCTTGTCTTGGGAGTAAATCACGGGGACATTCGCAGTATTTTCGGGACCCAGATTTCCGTATTAATTATTACAAGAAGGCGAGGTCGATTTCTGTCAAGCTCACCAATATATTGAGAACGAACCAGCCTATCGTTTCGAGGGTTTACAACAGATATACCATTTTGGAGTTTTCAGTTTTGGAACTGATCCTGCTAGATATGTGCTGGTTGTGTGTTTTGTTGTCAAGCTTCCCTCAAGAGAACATCACTGTGATGAAACGAAGCTGCATTTGGGAAGAAGTTCACTTTTCACATGAGGGCATTGAGACCCTACGATTCTTATATATATTTTTTGAGAAGCACCAGGAGCAAATAAGTAACACGTGGATCACGTAGTTTTTAACGCTGAGGAAAGTGACGTTTGAATGACTCAATCTTCCGAGAACTGAATACGGTGAAAAGAATTCGAACAAAGATAGGCTTGTAGCGAAATCCTTTCTTTCGGTCACGTTTTTAGGATGAATGGCTTTGAAATTCCCACTGCCTTGTCCAGTTGCTGACAAACCTAGTAGAATCGAACTACTTTTATAATGTGCTTAGAAACGTTCTGTGAATTCTAACTTGATGAACAAGTTGAAACTATTCGCCACGACAGATGCTGAATTAACTGCCAACAGTGTAAAACAGTGTTGCTGCGCAATTAGGTTGAAAATACTTCCGTCTTTGTTGTTGTAAACAAGCCGCTTGAGACCACTGGAATTAGTTATTTTATCTCATCTGCTTGTAACATGGCTGATGAGATGTGCGTGAGGAGTACGGAAACACATATTGCATTAGAAGAATCCCGAGTTACCGAAAGGGATTAGTGACAGTTTGTTGAATCTACAAAGCATACCGTCACACAAGTCAATGAAAAATGATGGACCAGTTGTATACACTTCACCCCTATAATTAAACATTGCTATATGTTCTCTGTTCACTACTAACCTCTGATCATAAGAGGTACGCTTTCTGTGCGGTCACGGCAACGAACTACGCACAGGTCGACCGACCAATCACGTGTAGGAATTGACGTGGGTTAACCTAAGATTTCCCAGATGGTTAATTCATGGGCCAATTTAATGCCATAGTTCGAGGTTACTGTGTCCATCCTGACCACCACTAAGATGCTGGCAAGTCACGGTAGTCAAACACGTCTCTCAAGTAACGACTGAAAAATTGGGTACCGGCGAACATCCCTTCGGATGCGCGGACAGCCGGCTCTGTTATGGGTAACCAAACGAAGCGAGAGAACAGGGAGTCTTTTGGTCCAAGAATGATCATCAATATCATCAACTTTATCACCACCAATATCATTATTATCATTAACGGTAGTGATGGTAGTAGCAATGGTATCAGTATAATTATCATTGCCATCGTCATTTTTGAAAACATTACCAACTTTGTCATCAAATTCAATATCATCATCACTATAATCATCTTACATGATGTTGTCCAAACAGTTGTTATTATTAACGCTAGACTGTCATACAATCATGAGAAGAACAGAAGTGTTGTAGGCTGAGACCAAAAGCTGGGGAAGTGACGTAAATAATCGGAGGAATTTGTTGTGATAATCGAACTTCTTGGAGTTATTACAAATAATGGACTAGCTCCAAACCAACGCTAACCTCGACGAAGTAGAAATGGAAGACGGGGAGACGTACATACAGTTGCGAACTTATTCTGAACCACAAGTACTTCAATAAATAGCGATATATAAAACAGTTTATTAGACGATGTGAAATAATGTTGCACCAATCACTAGGTTTTTCAGCTGTGTGAACTTCGGACGGCTTTCTTGGTTGGTTGTAGTCGTGCCGCTACGATTGATGGATCTGAAACTATAGTGTTACTGGTCTGCAAACGGCCGTTCTGGAAGCTAGAATTAACACATTTATCTAAAAACGTGCATATTACTCAGGTATCTAGGCCTTATTGGAAAACATCCGACGTACAAGCCAAAGAAAGTCGGCTTCTTAATTCGTCAATTGACTTTTCTTCAGTAGTGACTCGGTCAAATCTCGGGTACATGTAAGAAAATGATTCCGATCAGAAGCTACCTTCTCATCAATGACACTATCTGAGTCACGCGGGTGAGCGTTTGGAAAGCAAACATGACCTGTAGATAATGGTATTCACCTGTCTTGAATTTACTTGGTGCTTGCTTACTGTTGCGCAATTCGGATATATCAAGTTAACAAACATGGGGAACAATCCGTAAAGTCTCAGAAAATTGGTCGTACATCAGCATACACTTCAAAAGGTAAATGATACGGATTACCGTAAGTGGCAGACTTGATACACCTACATTATCTGCAAACGGTAGGTCTCAATGTCTACCAGTTTATTGATGGACAGCGATTTCCACCCAGTCTCGTCTTGTCCGCATCCGATAGGCTATCACAGTATAATACTACAGACAACTATCTGGTAGATCACTGAATGGCAGTCACCGGGGTTGGAGGGCGGTAATTAGATTGTTATTTTTTCGATTGATACACGTCTTTTTATGGTTGACTGAAATCTATCAGTTATTTGTGGCCTGCCTGCAAATTAGCAAACATCTACGACAGTTCCAAATGGAGTTAAAACAGGTTCTCGCAAACGGATGGTCCCAGTGACCACCAATCAAGTGATGAACAGCTCTTTCAAACTTATTCAGTCTCATAGGCACCACACACACTCGGGAGTCAGACTTACAGTCCATAAATGAATGTGAATCTTTGAATTGTAAAATGTGTAGTACAACGGTTAAATTACATGAAGTTACTGCTGTTGTGACCGCAAAAGACGTTCGGTCTGCTAATCCGTTTGCTGCACGAACTCCCGTACAGGTTATGTTAAACATGGGACCACAAAGGCGTACATTCATTTGCACGGCTGACGTGCATTAACATATATTGGGTGGTAGTACGTTGTCATTCGTCCTGTGAGTAGTATACTAGTCACCGCGAAATGAGAGTAGACAATCTGAGAATAACTTGTTAGTATTCAGTATTAGCTGTTCCGGTGATGCTTCACTTAGACTTGGTGGATCAGCGGTAATTTACAGTTTAGTTTAGTATCAGAATCATGGAGGTAAAAAGATACCATAAATAGTAGCGACAGCTTAGGCCTTTCTGACAGATGGCAGTAAATCTTAAATCTGTTTAACTCACATACATTAGTGGTTGAACGTGTTTGTCACTGAAACAGTTAGCACGCGTTTAATACTCTATTCTTTTGAACTTTCCAAGGACGAATGAACACTAAAACTCAGTTGCTAGTTTACTGTGTTGAATCACTTTATTCTTCATTGTCATATGCTCTCGTTCAACCAGAATCAATACGTCGAACCTAGCATGGACTCCTATTTCTATGTTTTTGACCTTCGTTTTGTGACTTCAAATCCTTGCATTAACTCACATTATGATTTTTTAATCTACTTCAAAGCTGTAGTTTGATTTGAAGAAGCATCTATATCGGAAATGAAATGCCACTAACAAACGTCATCATCAGCTGATCACAAGTTGTTATCGAGGGCACTCTCAATACATTTGTACACTTTCATTTAAAGGAAAGTAACATCACACACTTTACAGGTTTTTTCATTCCTTTCAGTAGCCTGAAGACATTAACTTGAGCTATCGAGAAATAATAGTCAGATAACAAAACTAGTCACTGTATCACTTAGATCCTTCTGTTCTACTAATGAGCTTGAGCAGAACAATGAGAGGTTAAACTGAGCTGCTACAGTATCTCCTTTAAACGGGAGTTTTATAACCACGGCTTTCTTTTCAGCTGTAGAAATTACCTCACGCGGGATTTTGGCCTTCGTATTTGAAGTGATAAATTGTTCCGGATAGCCGTTATCTCTCAATAGGTTTTGAACTGTTCTCAGTTCCAGTTCTACTGCGTCATCCGAACAAATCTTTCTTGCTCTAATTGTCAGGAATTGGGCTAGAGTTTGTTCCTGTTTGAGGGGCACAAAACTGTTGAAATTGGTGTATTGACTAGTCCATGTAGGTTTGCGAAATACCGACCAACTCAGTGTACCGTTTCGACGTCTCGTCAGTTTGACATCCAGGAAATGTAAATCTTTGTTAGATTCCACAAACAACATTACTCATTTGCACACGGTACTCGACCTGGACCGTCTCGGTTGCTACAGGTAGCAAGGCTCAGTTCATTTACGTAGCGAAAATCATTTTGGGCGATTCTGCACTCCGATGTTTCTTCCTGCACTTTTTCCTGCGGCTTGTTCGATGTCAAAATATATGCTCTGGTCCTACTACTGAATAGCAGTCGTGTGAGTAATATGGTACAGTCGCTCATCCTCACTAAACTAGTTGCAGATTTTACATTCGTGTTGACTTTTTGGGCTGTTCCTAAAGGTGTCGTGATTGAGGTGAGAAATTACCACCAGTACATATCCTCGCCATTACGCTGATTTGTACGGCATTCCTGTCTCATGAGGCAACCATGCGGTCCACTGCATTGTTAATCTTATACCGGATGCGACCGATTGATTATATTCAGACAACCAGCCACAGTAGCTTATGAGTAATACTCAGTTTTCTCCCGCCATAATCTGGAAGGATACAGAGTGACTCTCCTGTTGACTTCAAACAGTAACCCTTTGGTTAGGAATTCTTACTTCAGCCAACATTACATAAGTCGTTAAACTTCGTGATCAATGGTTTAGGCAATACCTAGTAAGTAGAGACTTAGTTAGTGTGTACTGAACTTGACTCCGCTTTTATTGAGCCATTCGCAATTAAGTAGATTAATTTTTTGCCAGTGACTAACAGGACAGTAGCAGGATACATCGCTTTTGAACACAAAGTGAAGGTTTATGACACTTAAACGCCCAAATTTAAGTAAGCCAGAAGAGGTTTGTAGTTGTGTTGAAAACTAATGGGTTTGCGTCAGAACGTTGGATTGTATGCCTAGGTTGGATAACGTGCTTCGCTACTGCTACTGTTGAGTGTCGTTCATCAGATTCTGTCAACGCGCCTGGTGTCTTTAACTGTAGTCTCGGTCATTTGTGTGCACACTGTTTAACACAAATTGTTTGTTGTCAGTTTGTCCTCTGCATGCAATTCATATCACACCTATGCCAGTAACAGTATAAACACTGTGACTAAAAATTAAAGGTGATTCGCAAAGTGATGCTGTTCGCTGACCCTGGCTAAGCTGAATGAAGAAATAGAGTATGCAAATCGGGATCTCCTAACACTTCTGGATCCCGGTTGCGAACTCTGTTAGTTCCATCAATATGCCCAACATTTTTCTTGAACAAATTACCAGGTTCATGAACACAAAATAAATAACCAGGTTCTATCGAATTTACTGCTTTGAAAATCGACCCAGAGACGCAATAACGACACCATTCACGTTGTACCTATCCACCATTTTTTCAATACATCTAATCTTAGGACTAACGATCCCGTTGTTCTCCCAGAACGGTACTTAAATGACCGATACTTGATTACGATTCATCCACAAAATTATTAAGCGGGATGGATGAGGCTCACGTTGTAAAAACCCGTATGTCTAAACATAAACAGCTGAAATCATGGTAAGTAATTCTGGTTAATAACTAGCTGTATCTCAAGGGGAAATAACAAGACATCTGATAAACCACCTCATCTATTACTCTACACTCTAACTGTATAAACAGTTGAACTTAACGAGTGTAATATTCAGGCAATTGAAGCCGATTATCAACCAGCTGTCGTAATATTTACAACGATAGACTGTGAGTTGAGGGAGCCTCAGCCGGAATGCCGAAAACGTCCTTTGGTAAATTTCATCATTTCTCCACACGTAGTCATTACAAGTCTATCAGTAGTCATAAGAGAACAAAACCGATAGTAAAGGTGTACGTTTTAATGATCGGCAATAAACAGAATGATCATTCAGTCTTACAAACAACGCTTACATTTAGTAGGTGAACCTATTGGTAGCAATCTGCAACAGAAGGCTGGATGTGTAATAACATAGAGGACCTGTGTGGGACCGGTCTAGAAGTTCACTCAGTGGCTCACAATGCGGGT
Source organism: Paragonimus skrjabini miyazakii (assembly GCA_014338405.1). Taxonomy (NCBI): domain Eukaryota; kingdom Metazoa; phylum Platyhelminthes; class Trematoda; order Plagiorchiida; family Troglotrematidae; genus Paragonimus; species Paragonimus skrjabini miyazakii. The sequence goes on from JTDE01002000.1 coordinate 50,026, forward strand.
GATAACAAAATCTGAATATAAGCTGCTTCGAAATGTTGACTGATCTGTTAGACTGCTATCACACTGACCTGTGTTAACGCAAGTGCTAAAAGCGATTACCACCAAGCGCACTACTACGGCCTGGATTTTATCCGGTCATTAAAACAATAGCTGTGAAAGGTTGGGAATGATGAACCCGTAATATCAATTTGTTTCGAGTGTCTTGCAATTGATTTGCGAACAGTATTTAGGGCGGACAAGCGTTAGTAAAGCAACTTTCATCACCATACTAGGTGGTAGTCGATAAGCGTTTGTAGTGCGACACGAAACAATCTCTGTTAGGCAGCTATAACCGAACAATTCTAGTAAAGAACAGAAAGACCTCTGTTTAGTTGGTTTGGACACTGTTTTACTTATATATTTCCTTTCAGCCAATTTTCTGTTGGTTCCAAATCCAAGATGATGTCTGCAGTAGAACAAACCTAGTTATATGCATACAGCCTCACGTTCCATTTAGACTGCTGCTCTTTGGCTAAAGGTAACGTAATGATTCGAAGTTAACAGACAAATAACGAGCACCAGCTATACGTTGAGTGTTTTACATTGTGTTTGTCAAATGAGGTTCACCAGCAATTACTCAAGGAGCTCTTTCAATGTCTCACTCTATTAAGCATTTGCTCATCTCTTTACTGCATAACTGGTCACATTGTTGTGACCGCAAAAGACGCTTGGCCTGCAAATTCGTTTATCGCACAAACGCCCGTACAGGTCATGTCAACATCAAACCACAAACGCGTATACTCATTTGCAAGTTAGATATGCATTCACATCCATCATTGTCATTCACCTTGGTGGAACTTCTGCCGAGCGCGTACACACTATTTCGATAGTCTCTCCTTGTCCTCCGTCTTCCTGGCATTCACAGCTTGCCCTTTTGTTCCTGAACGTTGCCTGTGGGTAACATACTACTTGTGAGCAGTATACTACTCACAACGAAGCTGCCTGTCACACAACAACATCTTATGATTGATAAGTATCTTCCCACATTTTGCATTTCGCTGACTTGTTTACACCCCAACCTTAAGCTGGTTGTTTCATCATTTCACTTATTTTTCTACATATATTTTCTTGTTCTATTATGATTTTTCCCTTACTTGTTTAGAAGAGTACCAGTTTATCAGTGGAGGTTCAAAAATATTTCAAAACACGAGCATGTTTTTCGTGTAGTCACGATTGGTTTCATAACATAAAGGTACTTTATCGCATGTGACAAACTTTGCCACGAAATCCTTTTTCGTCATATATATCCCGTCCGTCGTGAACAGTCGCAGTTGATCCACGTTTCTCCAACTCTGTAGAACGATTAAACATAGCATATACTCACCAAACGTGAGATGAATTTAGTCGAAAGCTTCGATCACCAACCCTCGGAAGTTGATTGTAACCTCGTCATTGTTATGATTACAAACGCTCCTAGATTCATAAAGAGCAGAAAAATTCGTACAGAACTTGCGCTTCCAGGTATCTAGGAAACACACAGACCAAGGCAGATTCAGCAAGGGATCTGTAACTATATATGTAGTATATTTGTACAATTTTTGGTTGGCGGCAAAATCAGCTGACTGCAATCGAAGTTCCGAATCACTCACTCTTCCTGAAGGCAATGAACCGGTGAGTAAGCGTAATCAATTTGCAAGAAACCGTTAATGAAGTGAATGTCAGTTTCGTTAGTATAACGGTATATGTATGGTTATGTTGCCTGCCACCGTAACATTTAGTAGCATTTTATGGATATTACCTTTTCACTAAAAAACAACAACAAAAGACTGGCAAGCGGTTTCCAAATGTAACGACCTATTATTCACGTCGAAAGACGAAACTGAAGAACGGTCTCTCGACTTTTTGGACTGTTTTTGCAAAGTTGGAAATCAGCAAAGGTTGGGGGTTTTTGTGTACGGCAATTCGGTCAGGTCGATGTTCCTATTTCAACTCGTTGCATCCACTTGACACGAACAGAACAATCATCTGACCTCTTATCAACATAATGAATAAAACTTGTGCTAGTAGATTCTCCAAAGCAACAAGTTTTTCGTCAAGAGCAGCATTCAAGTGTTTCCATTCAAAAAAATCTGGCTGAAAAGTCTATGGAACTGCGGGAGCTGAGTTTATTTTTCGATGACACTCGGTTTTTATTAACCAAAACTCCATGCAATTAACCTCAATTAAAGAGAGGCTAGTGGCCAACTACTGTCCAACCGTCTCCACCTAAAACAAAGGCGGATGCGTGTTAATTGAGAAAGACATCCAATAGACCAGATCCTTCTAGTGTACTGCGCATATATTGCACCATGAACGAGTTTCTAAAAATTACCCTGTTCTCAATAAATGGTCCACCTGGACTGTAATTGGGCTGAACATCATCACAGAACGAACGCTGATGCACTCCAAGGATCCAGTCTCCGTGAGCCATCAGGCAAAGCAGTCATGCTGACTGTTACATCTTTTGCGCGGGAGAAGTGAGCAGGTAGCTAAAACTGCTTGTTGCTGAACACAGTAGGCATGAACAATTCCATCCATAAAAAGCGCACCAACCTTAGAAGCTAGAGGAGGATTTGGCCATCGCTATACGTGCATCTTCGGAAAATCACAACGTATGTTTTAGCCAAGCTTAATAATTCATAAATTTCTCTTCTCATGCGGAATGACGTTCAGCTGAATCTCTTGCCCTTCCCATCAAACACGTATGCGTCACTTGCACTGTCAGCAGTGTGATATAGGTTGATGAGTAACGCCAGACTGAAACGCGCTTTACCTACACAATTCCCACCTACCATTTAACTGTTACTGGATGCAGTAACCCACTAAAGACAGCGTACTGCGACATGACAACGGCAAACCCCACCTGACTTCAGTTCGTTTGTAAATCGGACCCCTGATGAAGATAACCTGAAGTGGTTGAATAGTGGAGCAGTACTACTTACTCGTACCATTGTTATGCTCAATCCAATGGTTAGCCCTGACATTTGTTATTCAAATGGCACACAGGAAACACGAAGTTCGCAAGATGAATTCACCTCATACACTCTTTTCACTTACAAAGGTGCAATACCCAAAAATGGAATAAACGAACGGTTAACTAAAGCAAATGAATAATTACCTGTGACTTCCTAAGGCTGCCTTGATCCTGGTCAGGAAAATTAAAACAAGCATAATGTAAATGTCTAATCCTTTTGGGCACACAAGTGATGCTTACGGCGAGTGGTTAACAAGGCCCAAATAAACTTGAGCAATTTCATCCAGTTGCACGTTGTTCTCGCAAGGAACAATGAAACTACTTCTGTTATGTGTCCGGTTTGAGCTAACTGTTCAGCCATCGATGAGCCCGAGCCTCAACTGGTTGATCCAGGACTATTGTCTGGTTGACGCACTGGTTGGTACAGCCACTTTGATAGACGCTGCTTGTTATTAGCTCGTAGAAACTTCAACACCAGTTCATTTTCTCCCAACTATATGCATTGAGCAGTGAACCAAACTTCAGTCTTTTCAAAGTTCTCTACAATGCAATTTACCGGCCGATTCCGTCACATTTGTGTCTTATCACAGCTGAATATTTACTTATAGGGCGTATACAGCTTTTCCTGACTGGACTTCTGTGTAAAAACCCTTCCTGGATATTAACATATAATGTCAATCAACTGAGATTACTGCAACAATCGCCACTTCAAATTTAATCAATGAACGTCCATACGAAACGGTCTGACGCACACGCTTATAGGCTGAAAATAAATACTAGTTTCGATTGTACTGAGGAAAGTATCTCAAGGATGCATACACGGTGATCGAGTGGAATATCTACAATTCACGTGAGAGTTTCATAGTAACAAGGTTGTCTGGATAAACAACTTCCGGGCAACAGGAACAAGCTTTCCATCAGTCTTAATCACTTACCTCATCAAGATTGAACCTATGCCCTTCCAGAACATGACATTAAAAATATGGTAAGTGCAAGTTACACAATTAAACCGCACTCGTCCACTAGCGTTTCACAGTAGACAGAGGAATAGCAACTTGGAGCGGTGAAGTACACGGAACCGAATAGGTCTCTGGCGGACTGAAAGTACTGGAAGAGTTTCTCAAACACTGAACACCATCGCGTAGCTGTTTGTGGCTGACCACGAGTGATTCCAGTGGTGCATGCAGACACGAATCATAGGTTTGTTGAGGATGAGCCATACTCATATTCGACCCGGCCCGACGGGGACACGGTCTGGGAAGCTGTGATGGATGTGCCGGTGGGGGTTCTGTAGTGAAGTAATGATGCAGAAGAGCCTGAAGAAGAAAATAAACAAAGTTCTCAAGTACCGCGATAGAAATGAAATAACAGTAGATTTAGAACATGATGGCATTTTATTTGATTATCTTGTAGCAATTAATATAAAGTACAATGGGAGATTACTAGAGAAAATGTCAATTCTTGACAACTTTCTCAAGGTGAGAACTGGAAATCAGAAAAATATACTCAGCAAAACCACTACGCGGTGACATCAAATCAGCTGTGTACTCTAGTCTCCTTGTAGGTACATTTGGATGGAAATAGTCAACATGTGTTGGTGTTCTGCAGACAGTGTAAAAATTGTACAGCCTATCCATGTCCTAGCTGTCAACATTGCTCGTAACATGGAAAGATAATCTAAAACGCGCGAAGCATGAAGCGATGCGGTCTACTGATATTAAACAGGCGGAAACTCACAATCACACGTAAGTATTATGCGGTTCTTTTTGTGTGAGCTTCCGGTTGTACATCAGTTCACTCGTCATTGGCGTAGTACCTCACTGAACGTCTAGTCTTCACAACTACGTCGATGATATAGCAAACAAAACGGACGTACCCACAAACCCTTTGCTGTTTCTCTGATAAATCTTTAAGATTTGCCCCCACTTATAGGATCTAAACCGTCAATGATACTAACTAGTAAGTAATGATGAGATGTGGAAAATGATACATCCTGTGGAAAGGCGTAGTCACCTGATCTCATAGTAACAACTTCCAGGTTGGCAAGTTGATAACAATCATTGCTTATAAGATACGAAGAAAAGCTGAATAAGTAACAGAGGCAGTTTACAATACATGATTCATATCCGGATGAATTTCCTTCTATCTTTACGAATGTATCTAGTAGACTGGTCATACTCCAGTATGAATTGGCAAGGAAGACATCAAAGAATACCAAAACAACTGGTTCCAGTAATTGCTACTGTAGAAGTAACGAGAACCCTAAAGACAGTTCAGTGGGAACACATAACACAGGTGTAAATCTTTGGACAGCAACAGTTTCAGCATACTGCGGTGTTCGGTTGCGTAGGGCCCAGTGGAGAACGGGGAAAATGTTTGTTGGATCCCGTTGGTGTTGCACCACAAATCTGTAATTTGTAATGTAGGCACCTCAGTTCCATTCGTGGCTTTTAGTTTGACCCACTTCGCGTTTTTCCCCTCGCCCGGCTTCGTAGCTGGCAATCAGTTCAGCTTATGTAGGATTCTCTGCATTCACATTGATATTCTTAGGTAACGATGGATCTGGCTAACTCGCACAACTGTCTTTTAAGACATGACTTTGGAACCTACAAGGTTCTGAACAATACGCTGGAATAGCAACTTTGTATGTTCGGGTGATAGAACTTACTGGAGGACACTGAATTAGTTAGCATACCTCGTTGCCTTTACTAAAAAAGCATCCCTTAAACTGTAGTTATGGAGCAGTTGCGTTTAGCCAGTTCTACCTGTGTGCGCCCTGAACTTCAATTATGACAACCAGGCACAAAACACTCAGAACGTATATACTGACTTGGCCAAGTAAGCTCGCGGTAACAACAGCATTAAATTGAACCATCTGTTCATATCCAGATACAACTACCAAGGGACCTCAGATTGCGCTGACTTTCGCTTTCCATACTAAAATATATGCTCTGGAATAACAACTTCGTCTGAATCTTGCTCGAGTTTTGTCAGCTGCGATGAGAAAAATATGAACGACGTATCTTTTTCAAAGATACTCTATGAACAACTGTCTCATTGTTTATTTCCCGAGCTTTCCAATGAAAATAACAGCAGGAATAGGGTCGACCGGACTGCACCTGGCCGTCAATCGATGTGTCGATATGCTGAATTTTGAAGACAACGTTTTTGTTTTGAATGCAAAGTAGCTAACAACAAGCTGACTCAACTTCAGGCATTTCAACCTCAAGTTGATACCTTCTCGGATAACCGAGGATAAATCTGGAACGCTTTTTCAGATGGACACTTGTAAATTGCAGTTATGTAACAACCGAGCATGAAAATGTATTCTGAGTATAAATTGTCTCAAATAATTTGTAGTGTGCGAAATTATAATTCGGACAGAAGTGAACAGCTGGGTCCCAGATATGTTTCAGACATTTCACAGGTCATTCAGTTATTTCTGCTGCAGCGAGCCAAACAGAGTGGAAGCGAAGACCCGGAACTATGTAGCTTTAAAAATCTATGTAGCTCCTGAGGCTGAATTTCAGTCGAATTATACTACTTAAAGTCAGCTTCATTAACAACGCTAACACAAAGCAGTTAGTGTAATTACTTCTATTTGTGCTTTGCTCAAAGCCAACGAGGTTGTTTGTCTGTTCTTTCTTTCGAACTTACGAAATATCATTCAAGATAAATTGTGCCCTAATGGTATGTTCAAAGTTGCTTATCAAAGCTGTGTCTGATCCTTTTTTTGGACAACAAATTTTACTAACTTTTCCACTTTAACAATTTAAATGCACTGAAAGATTTGTTAGTCATGGAGTACTCTGTTGATTAGAGGTAATTCCATGATGATCAGTTTGCCTACTGGTCAACTCTTGTTCTCATGTGATGTAGGCCGAAGATCGAAGACTTAGTCAAATGCATCTCAATAAGATAATAACAGGTTAAACCAGAGGGTAAGCCCCTAGCTAGATTGCAATCAGTTAGTGATATGCTGGAGATGGTCCTTCTTTTGAGTATATTGTTTCCAGGAATGTTTTAAATTAACTCTGATCTCTGATCTCTTGAAGTTCGTCGCCTGTTCACTTTGATGAAAAAATGGTTTGTTACATGTATTCGGAAATTTATCCGAAAATAACCCAGTGATATCAACTTTCTATCTCCTTTAGTCAACTTTGTAACGACAAAATGGTGTTACAAACGAACAAATTTTAGTAGAAGTTGCAGTTTAAGTTTTCTAGTTTACCTTTACAGAAAATGCTGAGCACAAAAGTATTTAAAACAAGTGGGACAATATTATACTCCAATACTAACAGGTTGTTCTGTCTCCAGGTCGGTATACCGGCTCAGAGTTAACTGTTCGCTTAGAAAACAAGCGTTTTGAGAACCGGATGACCGGTACTTTCGTCAATGCTGCAAATGAGAGATTGCATAACCAGCTGTCTGTGTATGCACTAATTGTTATGTGACTGAGCCCCAGAGGACTGACATTTCATTTTGAATTCGTTCTGTCCACATCATATAACAGACATATGAACAAACCGATTTGGAGAGAGGGAAAAATGTACAGCTGCAACAGATACAGCCACGTACACGAACAGTTGTTAAGGGACTTGGGAACTCAGGCTACCTCATTCGATGATGTCAAATCATATTATGCAAACAAAGCAAAATAAACGGCGATTAGTCTAACCAAGGCAAGACAAAAAACCATTAGCTCCAGTATAACAAGAAGTGTTTCAGAGTTCATATACACAATTAAACATAAAACCTCCATAAGAAACATGCGGAGGACGATGAAAAACACCCCATGGCTGAAGTGCAAAAAGATCAATAGGACCATTTCCGTTAGCCAACGACAGGTTCAGCACATTGACATGTTTTTTGTTGACTCACCAATGACACTTAGTATTCCTCAGTGGTGGACGGAATGATCTGAGGGTGTCTGGCATATGCAGACATTTGCAGTATCACTAGGAGGAAGACGATGCATCGACGAAATTCATTGATCCTGTGAAGGTTGGTCTGAGTTTTTACTTTAAGCGATCTGGGTGAATGAGATGAGTATCAGAATGGTGACGGTCATGTTTGGATGCTGGAGCGCTTTCATTTTTCCTTCGTTTCTTCCGGTGGACAATAGACTGTAATTTTTTGGCAGGATAGCACTTCAAGTCATATATCCTGCACACTAAAAGCATGGTTGCTTCTTCGAGTGTTGCTCGACTGTACCGATTAGGAGACTACAATAATCCCTATTTCCAAATCTGTCGGTTCAAATTCTTGTGGGATAACGTGGACAGAGAAAACGTGGAGTACACTGCTAGTCACGTGGGACTTAGTCACAAGACAGTAGTTTGCACCCGAACCACAACACTCTGTCAAGTACTTTGTTGCAAAGTAAAGGATTACATCGTTCCACTCCGCACTACCCCTGGAGCTGTGTACTTAATAACCCCGTGTTTATGAACGTGAGTACGATCTTTGTGAAGACTGATATTTATCATATATTTCAAGTGTATTTGAACCCATAATATAACGACCTTACAACGTGTCCGACAAGTTTCAATCAACTCACATGGTTGCTCGTGGGCATTGCTCATAAGCGAATGTGTCTGAGGGTTTAAACATGGTGATTCGGTTGCGCTTACTATGAGGTCATTGGTACAATGGTCAACACAACCATCCCCTAGGAACATGGACAAGGATTCAAATTACGGTTAAGGGCTGGACATGAACTACAGTCTAGATCCAACAAGAATGAATCTCGAGTTTAGTGATTCCTTCCGAAAGAGGCCGATTGAAGATTCTAGACTAGTTCAAAGGCGGCAGTGTCTAAATCAAGTTTTTAAAGCATACCAATTGAATTCAACTTATCAATGAGGATCGCAAAGAATAAGCCAGCCTGCATCGTGTGTGACATTAATCGAATAGAAAGTAGCACATTCTGCCTTTTTTGAACGGCAAATTTGATCGCGTAACATTTTATACGACTGATTAAACGGCAGTAGTAACGAAATAATCTGAAATTGAATTTTAAAGCTAAACTAGATTCCTTAGTATCACTTGTAATGGCATATTTTAGCTCATTTATTGCAACAGTGTACTCGGATCCGTAGAGATCCGGTAATGTGACTTACGTTGTAAATAAGAAAGGCGAGTAAACCGTTTACATTGAAAGATAGGCCTCAAAAGGAGCAAAAATACTTTGTTCTGTGCTGTAGAATAGACCGTATACAACAAGATTTTGTGTACCTATTTCTTGACCAGTGTGGGATGTATCCAAGTTAAAAACTAAGCGGAGTAGTTGGATCCAAATTGTTTTGATCTACTGTTGTCGAGTTGTTATCTCAAGGCCGTTTGTCACGTTGATCCCAGGTGAATAATTAGTGGCTTTGTAATGCTGACACCATTAGGTTATGCTTGATATAGAACGAAAACCTTTTGAAACATGAGCTGCACTTAACATACGCAAAATTCAATACCCCCAAGAGCTCAGATGCAGTTGAATACTTTTTTTTACTGGAAAAAACTATTGGGAACCAAACAAGACTGAGAATACTTCTAGAGTTACCGACGTTATTTGGTTGGTCGACTCTTAAGAAATCACGTTTTTCGTGTAAATAAACCACTCTGCTCTGAAAATACTACACGCAATCAAAGCCTACAATGCCGTATGTTACATCCTGTTCCAGTTCAACCTTGTATCGGTTATTTCAAAGGTTCAGAGATGAACCGGTTCACTACGTAAAGCTGATGGCTCAAACAGTGGTGAATACAAACACGTGTGTGCAGGTGTTTGTGTTCAGTCACTGCAACTGGGAACTTGAGCTCTGGCATAACTCGCCGATTAGGCAAGCGCTGGTCCTAAGGGTGCTGAAACTCCGGGCTACAAGACTTAGGCGATTGCCCATGGTGACTGTTGGTGAGCATGGAACCCCGGCCCGATTTGAGATAAAACCCAGGTCGCCCATGGTAAGAAGTGAACAAGTGATTGGTTTTTAGTATTTGGTCAGTTGTTTTTCAGACGTTGGAAGACAGGGTTTTCTATTAAGGTAAACTTACATAAATTACGTTGAAGCAAATTTGGCTGATATAACTCGGCCAGAGTAAAGTCACACAATACAACATAATATTAACTGTACTATGCACGTGATTTGGGCGGAAAACAGCGTGTTTTGTTGTGAGAAACTTGTAAATACTTGAGAAAAATTGATACAATATTCAGCTAGCAAGGACAGAAACCAGGTGACGTGGAGAAGATAACCAATTAAGATTGTTTTTACTTACTTCGGTACAGGAAATCCTTTCATGAGGCGGATAAGTTAAGAACCTTTTGATCAAATCCACCGCTTCAGGCGGTGCATCTGGAAGGACTTCTTCAAATGGTTTCGGTTCACAAGTGTTAAAAGTAATTTTATTATAGTCCGGTAGGTCCTTGAGTTCCTAGAAAGTTATTACAAGATGAGGATATTACACAAAAATACAGATATATCAAACAGAAGTATTAACGTTATTGGTTTAACTGTGACTGGGAGACAAAGGAATGCTTAAATGAACTTCAGGATTAACAAAACCATCTGATGTTCATTGTCATTTAACAAACTGAGCTATTGTCTTGTCGTACCAAACATTTGACTCCTGCCCATGTATCTCTTTCTTTTCTTGTGGAACTTCCCTTGACGTTGGCCACCGTCTATTGAGACTTCCAGGACATGCATATTGTATGGATCATGAAAGACTAGTTAGAAGTACAATAACCTGTGAAGTTGCTTGTCACTCGCAAGAACGACAATCGAATGTAAAGTATTCTTTTAACATGACAAATTTAAAAGGTGAAGTCAAAAACGTTATTTTGCATGATTTATGTCATGACAGATTTCACCCCATTTGTACAGATGTCACTGCAGACTGTTGATTTTATCCCGTCAACTTCAACCCGAAACACAAATTACAGCGAAATCTAAACATTTTGAGGGTGAGAAATGTTCAACATTGCCAGGACAATGAAAAGGGAGTAAGAAAATCCGTCCAACTATATGGAAAGGGTTTGTGTTGTTTGCTGGTAATCGTCACCGCGTATCAAAGCAGACATTTCGTTGACATTTCCGATGTCGTTTCAATGTGACTTTTCATTGCGACTTTGATCAAACTTAATGAATTCAACGGTTTGTGGGAAACAGTTCTACTGGTGGGACGAAATCTGTCATAGCGTAAATGGCGCAGTAAAACATTCCTGATTTCATAAGTTAAACTAATTTAGTGTTCTTGAGGGACGGTTGAATTTGTTATAGTATCACTAGAGTGACATACCATTGACGCTGAGGCTTTTTACAAATAGGTTTATTGCTTCACGTAAAGAGTAGAAACTTGATAGCTCTAAGTTTGATCAACGTAGTCCGCTAAATATTTGAAGTGAGACATATTGTTATCAGATTGCGAGGTGGTAAAACTTGTCGTCATCATGAGCAGTGATTCATCAGGGGCATTATAGCATTTATTCATACCGAAAAAGCTTGGAGTTCGCTATTCGTGAGAAGTTTGGATACCCATGCCACCATATTAACTAATTACCCAGTTTCTGGCTGATTGTCTGAAAGTGGTCTTTGAGTAGTGGTAGTTGAACACCGTGACCAAATTGTATGGCTTACAGAAACATTCCTCTGAAATAGTGTCTACTTATAGTAGTGTTTCAGACACCATTCTTAATACATGTATATTCTATATTCCGTGGAATGGCAATAACAGTTTATGGAATCACATACTAACACAAGCACATTATCAACACTGTAAGAAGGCAAACACTACGAGATACAAGCATTTCGTTTATTCTCATCAGTCGCTTACATAAAACATTCAGTTATATGGATTTAGATCATGGCGACAAAACAATGGACAACCTAATCGTAACTGGTCACGTGATTGAACGCCTCACTTCGTTTATGGTGCTAGTGCGCAATCGCAACTCTAGGTTTTTGGCGTTCTCCGAAGCGTTGGTAATCCAGCGTTGCGCACCGGCCCTCTTTTGGCAAAAGGTGCTTACGCAATCAATTTCATTACTATGGCAGTAAAACCTCTTACTCAACCCTGATTTCACCCATGTGACGTTCGCTCATTTCATTGTTTTGTCACCATGCGCTAAACTGATATAACCGAATATTTCATATAATCGACTGATGAGAATAAACTAAATGCTTGCCTCTCGTAATGTATGTTTTCTTGTAGTGTTGACGAACTGGATAAAAAGAACTCAATATTTCAAACATGCATATTAATTACAAGAACAGGAGGTTGTTTTCTGTTAGACGGATATACACGGATATACACTACAGGCCGGTATAAACCTAAAAAAATTATATGTACAAGTTTTGGTACTTTTGTAAAGAATAACAAAACGTACGGTTGAAACAAAGCTCTGATGGATTTGATTTATGCACAAGAAGAATCGCTAGAACAAGAAGATCAACTTATTCACCGTGCAATCAATATGCCTCCGGAAAGCAGCCGGTGAAAGAATTTCGTTTACTAAAAGTTGGGGAGAAGTTAAATTAGTGAGCCTAACTTGAATGATTACGAAGAGGAAACATTAGATGGACTCCAAAAGATAAAGACATCAGGGAAAAACACTCATCTTTCGGGGGAAGTAAGGTGAACAGTGTGAGGAAACCAATCAACCTGACGACTCGAAACTAGCGAAGACACCGATACATCTTCCATGTTAACAGAAAAAGTGTATTACATGACGAACTGAAAATATCCATGGATGAAGTGATGTGGTGCCTTTGTAATATTAATGGTCAAACGTTGTATGGCACAGTTGGTCGATCTTACGGTTCCATTAGGTAGCACACAAGGGATTGGTATAAGGAGACAGTTCTCAGTGGAGACAGATCAATCTAGTATGACATCAGCGATGTCAATTTGATATTTTCTTTCAACACAAGTTGTCTCATCAGACAAGTTAAATAAAGTTGCCACGGAGTCGAGATGTCCTCACTTATTGAAATATCTTGCGTGGTTTCAAATACTTGATCGCTTTCGAAATGTTCTGTGAGATGGTAGCCAATTCTAACGTGACCTATAACTTCAACTCTCCCTGTGGAAGCAGATACGTTGGTCGTACGTCGACGCAAATGTGAACCCGCATCAATGAACACATTCTCAGATGGTTGGCGGATTCGGCAAAGGGGACTCCGTGTGACACGATTACTAAACATCTGAAGGAAATCGAACACAAAAACGGATGCAACCACGACCGTCAAACTAACGTACTGCCCAAAATAATGGCGTAGTTTGCAGTTTTTTAGTGGCCGTGGCAATTCGGCAGAAGAACTCTGTTCTTTGTGCGTAGAAACAAATGATCACCTCTTTTGCCTTACCTTGGCAACCCTTACTTATTTTGCGTTTACTTATGCCTTCACTGGACAATAATCTTAGAATTCAGCTTAACTCTGTCTCCTCTAACTTTCACGATCCAAGTCACTGTGACCAACAGCCTTCACCACTTAATCTTTGACCAATATTTCTTGAGATTTCCACATCAATACCAACGTCGCCAGCAGTGCCGTCATCGTGCCACTGTGTCTAGAACGTGAATGATATGTCATCGATAAATGTACTGTCTTCTCTTGTTGCTGTCTAACCACTGTAAATTGATTGTACCATTTTCACTGTTTCAAATGATGAGAAACAAACGAAAGGTCTTCGTACAACACACCTTATGCTCTACAACTCGCTTTCTCCGACGGATATCAGTTTCTGAAGAATTCAGAAATGAGCCACTGTGCAGTCAGATCTGTTCAAAATTGCGTACTCTTGAAGTATGTGTGAACGTTTGACGGCAACTACAGCGCATCATAATCAGTTCCCTCTAGATTGACCAATGTTTCGTTTAGCCCACTTTTAGGCTGTCGTCTACCTGTGAAACTCTGATGCAGCTACAACCCGAGGTAAACAGTAAACAGAGAGGTAAGGGTCCTTCTTGGTCGTGCTCAGACTGCAAGAAATAGGGCGATAACACATTGCCAATCATACTAAATCACAATTCGGCCATTACCCAAGAGCAGAAGTCACAGAATGTGACGAGGATTGAGAAGGGGTTTCATTCTGACCAAACACGTATTGACAGTAGAGTTGTAGGTGCTACATCGTTGTGCCTCATCCCCGTCACCTCCAGGAGTGCATCAGTAGTTCATACCAATATCTAACTGGTATAGAACCACAAGGATAAGAATAAGCTTTGGGCTGACGACTGTAGCGATCAACGATCGTGGGACTTCTCTAAAGATCCCTGCCCCGACCGAGTGTTTATATTTGTCTGTTCTGTGTACATGCTTCTATGTATGCCTGCTCTAAAAAATCCGACATGAACTCAGTGCTCCTTTCTCCAGTCATGCAACTAATCGCACTCTCCCTAGAGTTTGCCTTTTTTTAAACATTCATACATTATTCCTATCATCAATGTCGTTTCGATGGTATGTTTTCCAGGGTTGTCTGATGTACTCAAAGGTTTTACGCACACTTTGGTTGGCGTATCTCCAAGTACCGCCCAGTAGGTGTAGGCTCTTCGTGCGCCCTTTCCTTCCCTCTCGTAACTGTTGTCGTTGATCGTAGAGTGGACTAGAGCAAAACGTTGCTGGAACTATACAGCTTTTCTACCAGTTCTGCCTTGTTGTTTTAGTTCGATGCTCGTTAGGATCACAGTTCGATTACTCCGAAGCAAAGGCACTCTAAGTTATTGGGGGACATGGTTCAAATGCACACCCTCTTGTTTTACTGCAACGGTGGCTTGAGAAAAAAGTAGAAGCAACCAGTAATATGTTAGGGTTGTTGGGCGCGTCCACCTTTTCTACTGACGATATAGCGACCCACTTAGTATCTGGTTGAATACTTTACCAGTGTCCATGACATTGATGTCGGTCTTGTTCCACAAGGATGTTTAATGAAGCGATGGAGTAAAAGCTGCGATACTAATCTTTGGGTTTAGACCGATTTTCATGAAGGCAGTTCTAAATCTCTGTCTTTTATCTCTAGACATAAGCTATTTTTCATATAGATTGAACATCACCCACAACTGATCGCAGCTGTCGCATTCCCATTGACTGTCCAGTCGGTCACTCTCGAAAACAAGCACTAGACTCGAGTTTTGCTCTCATTTGAGCTCGTCATTAGTGCATATCCTCGCCACTGCCGGGACTTGAACCACGGACACGCTGTTCATGAGGCAACTGTGTTTACCACTGTACCACTGACCTCACATTAGGCACGATCAAATTATCATACGTGAACACTCAACCACTTTCGCTTGTGAGTAATGATCAGGTTGCCCGATTGCCTCGAGAGGAGAAACAGTTACAGTCTGTTAACTCCAATCGATGACCCCTCGATTAGGACTTCTCTCCAAGTTGAAGTCGCAGAAATCACTGACTTGTTGAGCGGCACTACAGTTCAGCGGCAACATCTGCAAAGGATTTATTGCTGATGATAATAAGATCAAACTGATCAACAACATTCCTTTCAGAATGTTTGCTTCAAAATCGGGAATAGACAATCAACTCCGCTTATGTTTTAAATGTAAAATACGGTTGAACAAATAGTCATAAATCTCAGTCTGTATGTGTTGACTTACCAACCATGAATCTTCTTTAGGAGTTCCCATAATTCTAATGACAAACCATAGCTGTTCAATGTCATTCTCACCCTTGGGAAATGTGAATTAGGTGCGGATATAAAGTATACGATTTACGGGGAATATAGGTGAGTTATTGAACAGTTCTCCAAATATACAACCAATTGCCCTGGAAAGTGTGAAAACAAATGAAAAAATCACAGGTATTACTTACCATAAATCAATACTCTTTGAGTAATTCCTAGCCCCGTAAAGAAGTTCCGGAGCGCGGTACCATCTTCAATAATCAGGAGAATGCACATAAAACGCTGGTACCTGGTAGCAACCTGGTGACTGTACAATCGATCATTATCATTTTGGAATAATCTGGCAAGGCCAAAGTCAGCAATTTTTAGTATCCCATCTGTACTAATCAAGAGATTAGCAGGCTTCAAATCCTGTGAAGTAGTGTAATTAGAAAACGGATGTTTACAAAACCCACGCGGTGCATTATTCCATTTTCATGCATCACTTGAACTCCAGAAAGGAGCATAAACATGTAACTTTTGATATGAGAATTGTTCAAAGGGTTTTGTGGATTTCGGATCATCTCACTTAAATCCGTAAGCATGTAATCAAAGACCAACACAAAGCCAGTTCCATGAGGAAATACTTCACGCAGGCGAACAACATACGGGCTGGACCCCACAAATTGCAGAGCTTTGATCTCTCTAGAAACATATCAGTAAACAAAGATAGATGACGAACCTGAGAGCCGTGTTTGGTATACCATCGACTAATTTACGAAGAGGGATTTTTTTCAGGGCTACAAGCTCATCTGTCTAGAAGTCAACGCCGCATAAACAATGATAGTAGAACAACAACCTCAATATGCTTGGCTTTCATCACTATTCCATGGGCTCCTTCACCAATACGACCAAGAATGTGATACTGTTCCATGTGGTATTACAGTCTGATAATACGTGATGGCAAATGTTGTTGTAATTGTCGTTTCACTGGGTGACCACAAGGCAATTCTAAAATTCGATGAAAACGGTACTATGAACCAAAATTCTGATGGAATCGATATGATAACAATCTGAGCGATTTCTTGGTTTGATGTCGGGTTACCTTCAACACGGTTGAGTTTGCGTAAACATTGCATGTCATTCGGGTACAAATTGAAAAACGCTTCAGTAAAGAGATGAATCCAGCAAACGTCAACTTGGCAGTCTACAAGGACTACGATCCCCGCGTATTTCGTCACCTCGTTGTATCAGTTGACAAAGAGTCTTTATAACGAGAGGAAATATTGAACACTTTCTCGCTGCTAGTGTGCATCAAAACTCAAAAGAACGAAAACGGTGGAAACACACCATTATTGAAAAGAAAGCAGACTTCATCTTATCAGTTTTTAATGGTCTGTAGTAACGTTGGTTCGGATTAGTCAATTTGTTACTGTTCTGTCCGGATTTAATTCAGTCACTTCGATCGGATAAGTTCAGCACATATCCAGATAAACTGCTTTGATCATCTATTGTTCACAAACAAACGCCAAGTTGAAGCTGCCTGCTCTTCTGGCTGGCAGGCGCTAATCGGCTAGCATCGTGTTCGTAACGGTTAGTGTGTAGGCTATGATCAGACACACTTTCTCCAGCGGGATGTTGCTCCAGTCCATTTTCATTAAACGGCATGTAACAAGTGGTTACATCCTCAACCTCTCGCATACTATAAAGCAGTCCATCATTATGTATAGTCTCCATATTGTCAAATCCTGCAGAACAGCAGTAGAAACAACGTTTTTACAACTAAGTTGCCTAACTTGGTAACCGGTGTTAAGGTAATAAATCGAGTATCGATAACACGTGTAACCGCAGATGATTAACCATAACTTATAAGATACCGCTACTGAAGGACCTCCGCAGAGACACTAGTTCTGTCTGGCCTTATTGCGGTCATTTTTGTTCTACGATATTCCAAGTCATTGCTGAAGTGACCGGTGGCTCAAGCAACAGTACTTTCTGACCAGGTATACGGCTGTTATAAATCAATGGATCAAGTTCGAAGACGCAAAACTTCCTTTCTGTCTTCCCAGTGGAAGTCACTGAACTGTTTCGATGTTCTCGGCAGTAAAACAGGTTGGTTACCTCTTGACCTACGAGATAAGTGTGCAACGTTTATATTGGTTCCAAAAAGATATCATTCCAGAAGAGGAACAAGTACTGCGAAATTTCCATCACCATTGCCGAAATGTATCGTTTGGTTCTTTTTAATGGACATTTGCCAACCGGTGGATAATATTAGAGTTGAGCTACTGATGTGTTAAGATAAGTCCAACAGGAGTCAGTCATCTTTACCTGAAGTAACAAGTTACTGAAAATACCACGAGAAGGGATGAATGCCGACTACGCGTTCACATGAAACTGTTACCCGTCAAGAAGTACTTGATAGATAAAGGCCGCTTGCTCAATTGAGGACTACATGATCACTCCAGTCAACGGTTACCAACACTATTCGAGACAGCAACGTACTTGTTCAAGCACGCTGTTTCTGTCTCTTTATTTAATCTTGTTTTATCCACATTTCTGTTTTCATTTCTCCTGACAGTATTCTTCCGAAGATAGTTCATGTCAATGTTGCGGTGACAGGTGACTCATGCAACAATGCCATCTGGTCAAGCTCATGGTCCTTATGAATGACTGAATGAATGAGTGAATGAGTACGCAGCAACGGAACTGGCTAAAATATCTCAAGGGAGAACTAGATTGGATTGGTAGAACGTCGTGCTGAATGTTCTGTATGACACAGCCTGCACATAAAAAACATGCACAAAAATGGACAAACTCAACAGAACAATAATGTAGGAAGAAACTAAAATTTCACAGTTCATAGTCACTATCACAACCATTTCGTAACGGTACCTTTTAACAACTAACATGAGTTTATACATTCGATTATACCATACTAAATACTTTCAAATCCAAGTAACAGCATTTCAGTCAGACTGATTAAGTCCCATTCTACCTGTTTACTTGGCAGTGATTGTAATCGTTAGTAGTTACAATAATGCTACAATAATGGTGAACATTTGAGGTAAGAATGCCTGCATCACGCTTGACAAGTTGAGGATTCAGAGTAATATAAACAAAGATAACCGTATGTATATAAAATAATTAGCAGTGCACTTATAAGTTAACATTAATAAAACGCTACAGTGTTGTGTATCATGCATGGTATGCGTAAACGAAACATTCTTTGGACACAACAATGTAATAATATCTAAATGCTCTAGATGTTTAAAAGTTTTTATCAAAAGATTTGTATGTTGAAGAATTGGGGCGGTTTCACAAAAATCCTTAAAAAGATATGGGGTCAGACCATTCTAAAGTAAGCGATAAATACATGGAGACCATTTTCCTTAAATTTGCTTAGTATTGTTATCCTGGACGACAGCGGCGAACACATTGGCATGTCGTCAGTGATATTTATGTACTCAAATGTTTGTACACCTATTAGAAATGAGTATTATTCTAAAATAAAGTTTTATTAATTAACAAGGTGATCTGCAATTGTTTATTTCGTACCTAGAGCGACTCGTGATTTAGCACTATAATAAACGTAACTGGCTAAAGAACAATGGATATGACTGGCATAACAGAAGACAGTTTAAAAAAAACTTCATGCAAATATATGTATAGGCTGGATAGAATTGAATACTTCATTTCTAATGTTTATTGTTTTTGAATGTTATCTAACATCCCTTGAAACTGGTAGTCGGAAGAGAGATGTGGTGGGCACCAAAACTTTCGAACTAAATGTCGTTTCGATTTGAAAGAGATCAAATCATATAAACTTAGTCCGAATATGATTTAAAGTGGACCTGGGAATTTAATATAACACATCACTGTAGTAACTGAGTTTAAACCAGTACTTATGATTGGAAGTTATTGAGAATCATGCATCCTAAAAAAAAAATAGCTAGAGCTGAAAACTGTAAAACAAATAGCTACTTAAAAGACTTAAGGTAACCAATCACACAATATCGCCTTGTGAAGTTCTGGGATAGTGTTTCTGTCATATGTCCCAAACTGTAGTACTTCGATTGTTAGCGTGGATCAGTGACAAAAGTTGAAAGTGTAAAAACTGGAACAACGAATTCCAGGTATGCTGCATGAATGTAGACGAATTAATAAAATGGTTACTGGACTGTTTATTTCTAAAACCGAATCCGTCTATTGGACCATAACGTGGCTCTTAATTTAGTTGATACATTGCCACATTACCGACGTAACGAACAGAAAATCAGGTGAATTTCACCTAAGAGATTAGAATCAGTGATGTATCCACGGATCGTCCAAATGATTTCACAACAAAGTAATTTATTTCTCAACAAGGCGGAAATGACGTACGAGTCAAAACTAAATAATTTACACCGGCTTCCCCGAAACGCAGTTCGTTTCCCACGACGGCTTGGGAAACAAAGTGTATGTATTCAAAACTTCCTAGTGAATGGTGAATCTCATTTCTATCAAACCGATACCTGATTAATCAAAATCACAGCACATCAGGCACCCTTAATCCGAGAGTCATTTGTAACTGACGATTACTCTCAGTGAGATATACATCGCAGTGTGATGTGTTTTCGTTATTGAGCGCCGTTTTTTTTAAATTGAAATGAAAGTAAGGCTAATCTAGACAACACCTAATACTTTCAAACCACGGAGCATCTTGTAGTGGCATAATTGGCGGAAAAGTAAAAGATTTGGCTTCAAAAGGACTGGATTGCCTTCACACAGCTTGACAGAAACTTACTCTTTGAGGTAAAGTTTTTGTGGTCAACTAGTGCAATGAGGATGAACGATCACACTACACTGCTCGTCGATAGTCAGGCGTAGACGTGTATTTGAGTTTTGAAGTAACCGAGGAGAATATAGGAACATGTACACCGGGGCATGAAATGGTGTTTTCCATACATATACTTAGCACTGGCAACCGTGACGTCCCGTGATAACTATAGTGTCCAAATTGTTTTTTCTACTGATAAGTAGTTTGTTGGTGTTGAAGCGTATACCTCCTGTGTTGATTTTCTGAATGCAAAATCCTTGCGCCATTCTTACTATTGGCTCATAACGCTAGTACTGTGATCTATCCATTACAACCGGCCGTTATGTTCACATAATTTGGAGGCAACCGAATTTTCCATAGTGGTTCTCGGAAGACAGAATGGATGCAAAAACCAAAGATCATCTGGTGACTGAAGGCAGTTATTAAGTCTAAGGCTGCGTGTAAACTTCATGGGGAATGTCTTCAGAACAGCTTAATAGTTTGATGCTAAAATTGATGGTCATCCGTGAAGCATCACTTTTCAAGAGTAACTGTTAACACTATTAAAATGATGTGCTGAAATTCGTACAATAGTCAGTAATTTATCAGTCTTCAGCTTCTTAAGTTTCCTTTGAATAAACTACCTAAGAATAAAAAATATGGCAGCGTGATTTATAGACCACCAAACATGCGCCAATTTTTATTTGCTACAACACGATTCACATTCGCGAAACTTGTGTATAGTGGTTTTTCGAAAAGTTAAGCAGTCCCGTTACATTTTTAATCAATTTCCCACTTAAATTAAATCTTGTCAAAGATTTTGCCAAAACTCATCGGGTCGGTATTCAGTTAATTCTGACTGGTCACTCTTTATTTGCATGTTCGTGTTCAGATGAAGAGGAGTGTTTCCCCAATCACCTGCCGTTAAAATGTTTAACAGTTCCAATTTGAGTCTGTACATTCTAACCGAGATGAAAACGTGACTGCTCAGGCACGTTTGGAATTTGAACCAGTTGGATTACTGGTTTTCAAAATATACGATATCTCTCTCTGATGGAAGAACTGAGGAGATAAAAAGGCGTGTAGTGACTTGAAGTTAACTCCGGTCTGCCTGCCATGAGATGTGTGAAATACTTCCCGAAATAATGGTTCACGCTGTGCATAAAATCGTAAGAGTGTTTGTCTTCCGTTCGTTTGATGTTTGTTTGTTTGAGTGTTTCTGGATTATGCCTGTCAGTAACGCCAGACATGCTTGCTCACGTGCTTGGGGGCTGGATCCTCATTCTTCCTAATTAATGTCGCGTATCAATGTCGTATAGCCCTTTACAATTTCAATGTAGCCCTTGCACACTACATTTTGGGTCTCGTTTCTTGTCTGGTTTTTATTGTGTGTACCTGAAAATTATTAATGTTAGTAGGCACTGAAGGAGATGTTGGGAAGCTGGATGGGGAGAGGTCAAATAAGCAGTATCTCAAATTTCTCAATTTATGAAACTAAGACTTTGTTTAGATGACGTTCAGTTAGACGTTTATAAGATAATAGAACAGCACCAATCTCAAACATAGCATTGATTTTTGACTAAATATGCAAGCCTATCATGTGTTTGACTGAATGACCAATGTGACCATATTTTGTTAACTTCCTTTCGGTGAATATTATTGCTGAAACATTTTGTGTTATTTTTGCATTAACAGCTGCTCCAATCATAGGATCTTCTGAGTAGGCTAAGGAGCTCATATGTCAGTGTTGTAATTTCAGTCTCCACATATTGCAGGTTGGGTGGGACAGCAATAGAATTGCGTCCCGAATTTTAGAAGATGTCAGACAACAATTCAGATAATTTCACTAAAGGGAATTTATCTGCTCCATAAAAAATCCGGTTGTATCATGTTTAGAATGAATAACAGACTGTACAACATATCAGTAATGAATATCTTCTGAACCAATGCGAGACAATGGAAGTTCTGACACATGATGTTATGAGACATTATCCGATCACTGAGAATCTCGTAGCTGACTGTTGGCAATTTGGAGAGGTTTCGTAATTATTTTGACATGAAACGTGACAGGTTTACAAAATGTTCTGTATAAAACCTATTAAGAAGTTTCAAACGATAACTACTCACCAGTTATTCTATGGATTGTTGTATCATCAGATTGCACACATACCAGTTTGATAACCCGCCGATAGGTGGCTCCCACAGACTAGATAATTAACCGATCTCACTTAGAATATAACATTGTTAGTGCAGCTCATCGCTTCTAACACATCATTGTGGATTGTTTGTAGTTTCAGTTAGGAAAATTTGAGTTTATAGCTTTAACGTCTTTAATATTGTGTTTAATTCGGTTAAACCAACAATGTATATAGAGAAACTGCAAACTAGTATGTCGTGCACATAATGCGAACCGTATCAACAACGATTGCTGCAATTCACACATAGCCTTTTGACATCATGCAACGACTCTTTCAAAAGCATCATTAGGGAACGAATAGATGATATTAAGTTCATTCTGATGATCAGTATGTACTTAAATTACTGCAGAATGTTAGAACCTTCTGGGTTCAGTTCCTGCTTCGTGAAGATAATGGTCAGTGGGGTTGGCTTCCGCTACAGTAACTTATAGCTAAGTTAAAATCATCAGTGTTGATACGTCCCGGCGTATGCACTAATCCATGGTAAGCAAAAACATCCACCAAGCCTTCAGACGGAGGCTACATTCTTGAGAATGTACTTACTCATCTCTACATCTATGAAGTGGATGTCTCACAGGTCACGCAATGAAGCTCCGCATGAACAGTATCGCTAGATTCCAGGAAAGTCTGGATGATTTTGCATGAAAGTGCTATATGAATATCGACAAAGTTGAAAGGCAGTGAATCCATCCTAGATGTTTCTCAGGTAGATAAGGTGACAATTTAAGTAGCATCGGTTGTTTTGAACTCAAAAAACTATGATCAGTTCCCCGCTGATACAGTTATAAACACCTGCATGACTCCGGTGTGAAAACGATGGTACACTTAAAATGTGACACTAAGATGAACAACCTCAAGTTTATGGACAACAGCTTCGGTAATCAGGAAGCTGATCTCTAATAACTGTCTTGCACAAAATCCTCAAACAGCCTGATATATCAAATGGTTCTGTCAACAAACCAGGTATGTAGATGGCTCGCCTGGAGAGGGATCAGCAATTTACAGAGGTGTCAAAATGTTGACAACGGATGACATTGTGATATTTCTCAGGTGCCATGTCAGACATGGACTGATCGCACAAGTTATAAGTGACGTCTTCGTTGTATCATATTTAGATATGCTTGCACCTGGGCACATTATAACTAGGTTCCTTAGTTAGTGACTAGTTGTTCAATGCACCAACGTCATTCTGAAAACTTGTTTCAGCAGAATATAAAGATAGAGACTTAAAAGCCAATGATAAGACGCATCAAAATGAAAGCCCTGGAACGAAGCTTTCTGGATCTTCCGTGGTTTAAAGTTGTTTTCTGCTAAGACGTTATTTAGGCTGAGTTTCAGACAGCTCGACTTAAAGTGTTGCCCAGATCGTCGCAGCAATGCATCGAAACTTAGATAGCCCGGTAGACAAAGGCGCAACCGTGACGGGTCCGTCATCATCATCATAACGGCCCTGAGTTCAACCAGAGAGGTACTATGGATTGGACTGCTGATGATATCCAGTCACCTAACCTGTGAGTCAAAAATAGCAACTGACTGGGAGAGAAGCTCGATCTACCGTGACAGACTTCTCAGTGAATGATTTCACTTTTCTTCGCTAGGTTTCCATCTGTCCATCTCACACTCCACGTTAGCCGGTCGCGGTATAGGCAAAGAGTGCTGAATATGGCAATGGACCAGCTTGCTTCCTTATTACATGGCCTGATCACCCGAGTATGTGCAAACTTCATAAATGACCAGAGGAAATTGCTTGAGCCACGAATTATCTCATTTTAACTCCATCATACTTTACTCGCATAAAAATTTTCACCAGGTGGCACATTAGCCCATGGTTTATGAAGCCTAAACTATCGTTACTAAATGTTGATCGTAGTCTTTGCTAGTACCACTAGTAAGTTTCAAAGCATATCGGAAGATAGGTACATTCTTGCAATTTCCATCGGGTTAACAGACAGGGCAGTCAGTGTCATTTGGCTGTGAACGTAACTTGTCGTACTGGTCGTCCTCTGTTTATTCGAGTAAACAAGTGGAGTGCTGATGTGTAATGCCCGGCCGGTGGGATTCCCTTGACTTCAATAAAGTTGTAACAAGGAATGGCTGTGAGAAGACCTTAAGTGCTTTGTACGTTAACGCTGGTAACCTGAGGAATAAATAGAGTAAACCCTCAGAGGAATTAGTAAGGAAAGATGTTGCAGTTACTGCAACCCGTCTACGGTGGAACATGTCTGTGGATAACATCTGTCCTTTTCGGGAAAATGATCCACAAAGTGAATAGACAAGATCGTGGAATAATTGGGGATGTTTCATTGCTAACAGCGTAGCAATACGACCAGCGGTAGAAAGCGGAGCTAAATGTGAAGGATATTTGGCTGTTAAGCCGTTTCATAACAGACATTAAAATCAAGCGTTTACGTTCACATAGGCTTATCTTCTACTTGATAGGAGGGCAAGCAGTTCCTCGGAGCTAGTCGAAAATAAGTAAACCTGTCACAGACACTATTTGTGGTAGCAAGTTTTAGTAATCCCGGGGTGACCTGAAGATTGAAGCATGTTGCCAGTTGTAAGTCTGGTAAGACGATGTTGGAGCCCTTAAACCAGAGGGTCTTAATTCAACGTGTTACTGTGGTCGCCGGGCAAAGAGATGGATAGACTGTCACAACTTTATACCTCGTCACGACAAGAAACCCTAACGACACTCCGGAAAGGAAGTCCAGAAGGCCTTTGACAAGAGTGACCATGGAATCTTACGCCTAGGATCTGGCTGTGGCTACGCCAAATCTCCGTGAATTTGTTGATCTTTAGGGGCATGAACATCCAGCAACTGTGGTTGAGTGTGAAACATGTGAGTTGGATAGATTGTCATGAGACCGGCGATTTTAACAAGGCCTGGACCATAATCAAAGACAGTTTATTCAACCAACTATCAGGCATGCTCTGTTAAGTCGGTACAAGAGGAATCCTCTATGGAGAAGAATTTAGATTGAAAAGATTCGGAAATTCAAAAAGAAAGCTTCCGTTGTATACAAACATTCAAGTTTGCAGATAAAGTTTTGTTAATAAAAGGTGTCTAGAAAGAAGCATTCTAAAATAAAGAGGGAATTCAGAACCGAGTTTGAAACGAATCTAAAGAAGAACCCGTATAAAAATCTTAATGCCTTCTTTATTTATGTCTAGGCTAAAGGAAGCGCGCGGGAAGGATTAAGTAGCGCTGCTGAAGCTAAGGGTAATATTGTCGAATCACTGTTACAAGAAGCGGCGGTTTTCAGCAGGTTTTTAGGTCGTACTCTTTCCGGACGCTGGAGTTACCGCAGTTGGGCTCAGCTCTGTTACATTAAGGTGATTCGTGGAAGACGAACCTGGAATAGAAAAGGGTGAACTAGAGAATGCATCCTCAATTCCAACCCATAGGTTGGGCAGACTAGATGCAAATAAGACGGTTCAGCCAGACCATATTCGTGAAATGGCAGTGAAACCTCCAAGCGGTGTTGGTCAATCTCACCCTTCAGAAGGCCACCATTCAAGACGGCCGGGGTGCTCCGGAGCGCCGTACGCTACAGCTACATGGTTATTTTCCTCCTATTAGTATCCCCCCTTCCTGTGACACGGTTCACCTCCTACCTCATTTTGTCAACCCTGTGCACCCTGTGAGCCGATCAGGTGTTTCTTTAATTCGTGGGACGTCATTGGTTTGCACTTGCAATAAATGTGCGGGAGGGCGTCAGGAGGGTATTGAAAGCATGAGCGTAAACATGGCTGATTTGTCTGCATTGTTTTAGGAACACTTCGATAGTGTTGTATCACCATGGCACTTCCTGAACTTAGATGCAGTAGAAGCCGAGCCTAAACTTTTTGAAGTTCAACCGAGCTCATCTTACTGCGTCCGATCAACCAAACCTGCGGTCGGTGATCATAAGAGACGAGTCTACGCATGCGTCTGTAGAGTTCGAGCATTACGCTCATCTTTCGGTGTTCAAGAAAGAACAAACGCTCAAACTGGATGCTCGGCATATTTCAACATCAATCTGTACATTAGCGGAGGATTTCGGATGACCAAATTCTTTATGCTTCACAATCATCAGTGCGACATGGATGCTGCAAAATTACGAGGCAGCAAGGCGTCGCCTAACCCTGGAAGAAATCGACGAAATTCGACCATGGCTGCTCAACGGGACCGTATCCCTCAACGTGACTCAATACATTCGCAAGCACTTTGGCTAGAAGACAACGACGAAGGATGTTTGCAACCTTCGTGCACACCTGTTCGCGAAAAGACACACGGCTGGCTACCTAGGTCGTTTGAATGCCCAACTGAACACAACTGGTTAGTGCTATCCAGACGTGGATGCTGAAAATCGTTTAACACATTTCATGTTCATAAGTAATAAATAAATAGAGTTTTGTCGGCGCTACCCCGAAATCATGGGTATAGACGCCACTTACAAGAGTTGTAAGGAGAGAGCCAATTTGTCTGTTTTGGTTGTTGTAAATGCTAGTGGAGTCGGCCTACCAGTCTACTTTGGTTGGCTTTCAAACGAAACTACGGTAGCTATAGCAACGTTTCTCCGGTAGTTCATCATATTCGTTAGACCAGTGAACACGAAGACGATGATCATGAACGATAGTGCGGCGATACAAACAGCAATAACCCAGGAGCTGCCCAGTGCACATTTTGCGTAACGTATGCAACAGAACTTCAAACTGGACTATCCACAAATGGTTCCCGATCGCTATGCTGACACGTAACCGCTGGAGATATGCTGCAGCCTTAGCCATCATGCAGATTACAGACGCGACGTTCTACAATGAGTACCTGATGCCCAGGCTCATCAGAAGATCTGAAAAATGGGTCAGTTGCCGCTGTCCGAAGATCCCGACATTTGGCATGCGGGACAACTTCGTCGAAGCAACCCATCGTTCAATAAAGCAGAACAACTTGAACGCCCGTATACAAATCTGGCAGGCAATTGAGCGTACAACCGCCATCTTCGGCCACATTATTAACGACCGTCAGGCACTGCTCGTCTCTGCTTACCGCTCATACCCGCTCATCAATACTCGGGAAGATTACGTGGGGTTGAGTAGTCGCTTAGTCCCAAAGGCCGTGCAACTCATGTCCGCATATGTTGCAGACGAAAGCCAGTTGACTTTCACCGCTTCTCCGACGGGATTACCTTGATGGACGACCACAACCTCTACAACGTCAATCCAACTGCCTGGAGTTGCGATTGTCCGTTTTCGGTGGAGTACCTTTTACCATGCAGTCACTCCCTGCATGTGTATCAATCGTTCGGCGGGAATATGGAAAATTTTCCCTTGTTTCCAGATGGACCAGAAGTTTTAACTGAAGTTTGGAAATCCCTGTCGCGAGCTATGACGCGCTGAGCAAAACCTACGTCCGATCCTCCGGAGTGGCAGCATTAACTGAGCTGGGGATGGTGGCGAAGAGGCAACCGGATGACACAACATTCAACCAACTGTTGGATGAATTACGGGAGTTTCTTCGCAATTGTGGCCGCAGACGTCTTCCGCCGTACTTCATTCCGATAACTGATGCACCAAAGGACATCGCTGACGTATCCGTCGTAACTCTGGACCTTCCGGATAGTCCATCTAAAGAGGAAGTGGAACCCATATGACAGTTGTGTTTACAGACTGCCACTGTCTCACGTCCATTACAATAATCTTCCGGTCCTTCAGAACAACCGCGATTTGGCACAGATTGAACATAATTCACATCATAATTCGTTACAACGACTGCGGTCACACGGTTGAAGCGAGAAGACAGTGAGAAACAGTACGGAAGGTGAATCACCACCATCCTGTCATGTGGGTTAAATGAGATTTGATCGAACAAATCTGAGTCATGGCAGTGGGTAAACATAAATCAGTGAGGATGCTGTCTGCACTATTCATCTGGCCCGTCTGATTACCCGTGTTTTGACAGCACACAACCTTCAGGCCGATTTAGAACAAACACACTGAAGCACGGTGTGAGCACAATTAAGGCTGTTCGTAATTAACTGAATGGTTCCGGATGATTTGAAACTAAGGTAAAGTCTGCTAATAACTACCGAACAAAGACAATGAAGCGCGATGTTAACACAATTCGGGCTAAGTGCAATAAGCTGAATACTCCGGAAACGTTTCAAACGCAATTGATATCGCCGACGTTATAGGTATAGGAGAAGTTGGAGGAAAAATGGCATACTAGATCAAATAAGGCCATTCTTATTCCAGTCTATGTTCCAATTTCTTACTATTCACTGCAATAGTCGAGTAATAATGTTTGCACTATCTGCAACGTTAACGTTTACGTAATTTCCAACTTAACTGGTTTCTCTAATTCGGCCGAAATTCTGCTGATTCTATCCGTCTTCATTGCCACGCGACTGCCTCATCTGAGCCGTATTATTCAGCAACATATCGGTGCCACTTTGAGATATCCTCATTTTCCAGTGTTCCTTATTGGTGCACATGATTCATTTGTGCACCATGCATGGTGCATGTGCATGCAGGCATGGTGACCATGGTCACACATTGTGTCACATCCGTCACCCTAGGTAACACGGCCGACTATCGAGTGACTATCGAGTGACTAACGAGTGACTGTCGAGTGCAACAACTATGCATCTGGTAGTCACTCGTTAGTCGGTCAAGGTGTACATGCCTTATGAACACAATCAGCGGAAAATTCCGCGTAATAGAGGGTAAAATTAGGATAAGTGCGCTGTTTTTGCCATTGGCTGGATTCTGCCACTTACGCACGGCTGCTGCTCGATGTCCTGTAGCTGTCCAATCAGGTTCTTGTAATTTTACCATGTAACGGCCGGTGATGCAGGGTGGAGGAGACCGATCGATATGTGTGGCTTTGCTGATTGGATGGATCTGTAGGGCCGTGTGACGTGGTAGTGGCCGGCGTCGCGTGAAGCATTGATTCATGAGCTGTCGAAGTGGACTAGTTGTGATCGATACGTACACCGGTTGGTGACAAGCCCTGAGGCTTCAGTTATCTCAGTGAGTTGCAGGCTGTGTATTTGTCCTTCTTTATATGCTTTAGGATGTTGAGTATTGTGTTTAATTTGGAATCATGCATAATATCCTATTGTTCATTGCAGCGAATTTACAATGTATGAAAGTCGTCGAACACATAAAAATTCAATACAGTTGCCATCGAAGAGGACTGTGAATCGTTGGAAGCGGCGGTGCATGCTAGAGGCGGATTCCACTGATCGGATTGAAGCTGGTATCCTTACAACAGTACCGAGGAACAGTAAGCGTTCGTTCATATCTTACTTTCTCTTTAGATGACGTTGCATACAGTGATACAGGTGCTACCAGTCCCTCAGTCGCATGTGATTCAGACGAATGTGGAACAGTGTCAAAAGTGATAGAAGGCTTGAAAGAATGGGTATCAGAATATGAGATTCCCAGGAGAGCAGTTAAAACTCTGTTGCGAATTATCAATCCTTTAGCGAGGACCATGCCAACTGACGTGCGTTCTTTGTTGGGTGCACCGCGAGACTGCCACTCGAAGTTGATAGCTGGTGGTAATTATGGTCACTTTGGCTTGCAAACTGCTCTGTCACGCTTGTCGTATGATGCATCATTGAGTAATGTTAACGAAGTAGCAATCCAGTTGCATATTGATGGCTTTAGACCGTTCAAGTCGTCGAAGTTGCAGTTACGGCCAATACTTTGTAGATTAGTTAAGCCTGTGACCAACACCCCCTTTATGGTAGGCGTTTTTGCTGGTCGCAGCAAAACCTTGAATGTGAACGAATATTTGGCACATGTGCACCTTTCGCTCGGGATTTTCTATACACGTTTGTGTATCAATGTGTACCGAAGATTTCAACGTTTCTGATTGGTGTACATGGTCCTTTTGGGTACGCACACAGCGTCATATGCTTTAAAGCATAGTGGAATTCTCATAAGGACCATGTACAATAATCCTACGCCCCCGCACATGCGCCATTTTTAACTGAGATCGGGCCCGACCGGCAAAGCACACTTCGCTGAAAATTCGAGCAACTTATGAAAAAATGCATCCTCACGAGAAGTGATATGGATTTGACTCACAAGGGGCATCTATTATAATGGATAGCAATGAAAAGATTGGACAGGGTATGCCCTTCCGTACGTGCTCATTTTATGTCTTTGAGCGTATAGTTAACTGTGGGTGCTTCTTACGCTTCAGTGTTTTCATATAAACCAACCACCTACGTAGACCGAACGTCAACATGATCGACACATATTCAGAAAAACGCAGAAAGTAAACGCTACTTTACTATGTAATTGATTAGTTAAAACGAAGACAGAAAACGCTGGGCACTATGTCCTATATGATGCTTTCATATTACATCGGTTGTCTTCAGTTCTACAGTCCAAAATAGATTATATTTTTACTTGTCCCTCTTTCAAAATGGAGCACAATTCCTAATTCTGCTAATTTTATCCAGCAAGTCTGCACGAAGTAGAAAATACTTTTAGTGTGGGTTGCTGTTACGGCAGAAAGACGAATTTGCTAAAGCGTAACTTTTATTTCTATTGGGTTTTCCGTTGCATCGTCTCGTAAACAGCTTCCCCATAAATGCAACATCATAAAAATAGCTTGTCGTAAATTGACTTATTTATTTGTTGTCGCTTTATAATAGTCATGTCAATTGCAATGAAGAGAACCATTGGTGAAGCGCCTGTAGCGATTGTAGTTAATAATTTTTGACAGTCGCATTCAGTTATGCATTTCTGACGATTTAGGTTTTTTACCTACCTTATTTTAATCATGCCAATCATTTTGTAATGTCCGTCCCAGGGCTAAAGTCGCGATTCGTTCCGCGTCTCGCTAGCGTGACGTGTCTCCCTGTTCACTCTATTTTCCAGGGTCGATACAAATTCACAAGGGAATAACGCGCTGTGCCTTTGTTTTTCTTTGATGATCGGTTTTCGATAGTGAATACTCTGTTGGACTGGTTCTAACAACCCTCCTGAACGTTGCATGTTTATTGCCACATACGCCGATCCGGTTAAATTCTGCAATCGGGCTGTCGGTTGGGGATCTTAACGGAAGTTGCGAGAGTAAAAGTATTGTTGGCAGTTAGTACATGTTTTCTGCGACTGTCCCTCGTTATAATGCTCACATCCTTCGTAACCACTACATAAACAACTTTTAATTTGCCGCAACATTGTTTATTGATCATTACATAATGAGGACAATCTTATTCAGTGTTCATTACAAGGGCTATATCGGAACGACCGACTGATGTCTGAAACGCAAAAGCGTAACACCTGGTGGATTTGAGTGTCTGCAGGCACAATCGCAAAAACGGCAGCTGCATGTTTGCATGGGGATAGCAACTGTTGCATTCGGAAGATTTGAGTCTCCGCTGGTGGTCTGTTACAAAAATTTGCGCGGACTAGAAAGTTCCCTTTCTTATGTGTTCTACTGAATATGTGGCTTGTAATATAAACGGATCAGGCGATTATAACAAATAATTCCATAACAAATTGCGAAGAAGTGTTTCAGGTTACATCTGTGACAGAATGACCGTGTAAGCATACTCACATGCCTTAGGTAATGTAACACAATCGTGTATGGTCCAGCCCTCCATTGTAGTGCATGGAGTGGGGAACATTGGTTTTCAAATTGAGAGTGGAGGCCGGTCGGACGGCATTACTTCAGTGTTTTCTGGGCGATGGTATTAATGCATTTCCCAAAGTGGTAACCTATCAACCTGTAAACCTTTCAAGTCCGTGCACACTCCCTCCTTTTCCGGTTTCACATACCGCGGTGTTTTCATATGGTTGAGATGTCTGCTCGGCACAAAGTGGGAACCTCCGATCGGAGACCAAACTGCTAAGCCGTTTAAACGTCGTCGCCTGCAAACCAGGAGCGGTGATATCACGGGTGACAACTAGAGCACCCTGCATTCAATCCCACACCGCTGTCTAGTCAAGCGCTGTGGGTTTGATGCAGTTCTCTTCTCATTAGCTAAACTCCACCTCACTCCTGAGTCCCAGGCTGTCTAGCGGTGTGACGGACAGGTCAACCCAACTTGACTGAAAATAAAATTCAGTCAGTCACAAAAACGCTACGCACGACGTCAAAATATAAAACCCCAACTAGGTGCAGTCGTGAAAACAACAAAGGGGTGCAGAGTAAAATTGGTTTTGATTGGTGGATCTTAGTTTGTGCCAGAGATAGAGTCAGACCTATGGGAATTTGTTTATAACAATGTCAGTTGCATATGACCAGTTCCATTTTTTTCTTTTCTTACGCGTTTTTGTTATGAGGTAACGCGTTGATAGAGTTACTCGTTGTTTAGAAAAGGCCTGCCCAGCTAGTAGAATGCCTGCACTGTTAGGGGAAGATGAGGATCAAATACGTCTATGGCAGCATACCTACGGAAATGTGCTATTCTGGTGATCCCATTCAAGAAGAAATGGAGTTGGAGTTGTAACTGGAGGGTTTGCTGATACTTTCTCCATTGTCGGTCTTGTCTATCATGGTTGAGGGCCCTTGTAATGCGAAGTAAGCTTACACAAAATATCATGTATTCAGACTGTCATTTGGGTATGCGATTATTTTCCTTTCATTCTCCTTTCCCTCATTCCTCTTGCCGACCTAGATTACTTGATAATCAAACCGGGCTTAGCAAACGAAAAACGGAACCTGAAATATCCGTGAATCTCTCTCCAAGTGGGACAGTTGCAGCTTTGGGTGCTGTTCTGTGACATTCCGGTGCAAATATTCTGGACGCACGATTTGCAACAGCCATTTCGTTCCGTGCAAATTGGACTTGAACCTAAACCTGAACCACTGGACGTTACTTCACGTCAAACTAAGTCTGAACGTAGAAAAATGCGATGCATGGCATATTCAACGCTTTTAGTGCCCAACACACAAGCATTGAATCAGTTCAAATGAGTTGTGTTCATTTTGTACAAGGAAAACTGATGTGGACTGTTTATAAAGATAAAGCAAAATATAAAGAAAAAAATGAAACCCTATAGACCAAAAGCCCGGACATGTTTCGGCCTTCCACGTACTATCCCAGGAACGTGAACTTTCCTTCAAGTTTTGAAAGTGTAACACGTTAAAAATCTAATTAATCACGTCTGATATATGGGCCTCGAATCTACTCTGTTTTGAAGTGATTACTAGAGTGAGGTGCTCAGATCTAAAGGTTGTCGCCAACATAGTACTCATTGGTTCAGTTAGGGACAGCTGTTCTTCAGTAATTCAGCACCACGGGAGAGCCTTGTTTCGTGTTTGAATAGGTACGAATCAGATAATTCTCAACAGTATTCTTCAAGCTGTTCGCCGATACGAGGGTCTGGCTGCTAGCACGCGTGCCTCACAGCTAAGTCTCAGAAAAATGCAGCGTCCGTAAATATTTGTACAACGTACTAGACGTTGTCAAAGGCTAATTTCAGCACGTTAGGGAGCTTCGTGTGGATAACTGACGCAATTGGCGAGAGGTGCTGAAATCTTGCTGACTCATGGTTTTCATCCATTTGCGACATACCACATATTCCGTACTATTAGTGGCTACCGTGATGTTTTCACTCTACGGCTGGCGTCAAGAAAGATTCATCAACAGTAAGACCAATGACACTGTGTGAATTTGTTGAAGGTTGTGCATTTTTTTCGAGACAGACAGCGCCTCAACACATTTGTTGCTACCCTGATCGCTGTTTCCAGTATTAACTTTTGTGCAAGCTTTCAGTAGTTTGGCGCCCAGGATTTTTTAGTGTGATGGCAGTTCGTCTGCATCAGCGCGGTATTCAAACATCAAGGCTGTGATGCACTGTGCTGCCGTGTTGTTGGTGCCACTTTTGTTTTCGATTATGTAAATCGTGCCCATGGCTTACTGGGCCTTTGGCTCATACTTGTTTCTATTGTCTCCTTTCACACGACCATCGTTGGACCCCTTACTTCAGAAGAAGACTGTCCCCCACTGTCTCCAGGTTGCTCAAAACTGGTTTACGAGGGTAACGGGTACACGAGGCCAGAACGTCTGGCTTGCCTGTTACAAGTCCAACACTGCTATGGCAAGCAGCGACATTGTAAAGCACACCCTTAGAAAAAGCGATCCAGCCTTAACAGTCGCCTGCCGAAAGTCTGTGGCTCTGGTTGAGGCTGTTGGTTTATCACGCAAGAAGGCAAATTTGAGAATCGCGATAATATGACCTAGGTGAACAACTGCCTGACGGTAGTTGTCGCTCGTCCACTGACCTCTCAGTGAATGACTGTTGCGGATATGAGTATGAAGGGCGGGGAAACTGATGCATCATTAATTTCGACGTCTCGGTTGCAAAGTAGTTATCACTCTCTACTTATTGTGAAGGAAATTTTAAAAAAATTCACAGCGCTGTTTTACAAAATTATAAAGCGCAACACCACTTGTCAGTCCTGAACCTTTAGTGACTCTTCAAGCCACGTTCATTATATTCGCTTCGTTTCTCGACAGGGAGGATCTCGAGTGGCCACGTTTGTGACATAGCGGGTGTTTACAAACCCTGAGTCCGCTGAGCAGCCGATTCCGATCAAGAAAAGGACGGTGGCGAGGGTGAGTTTCTCAGTAATAAGGTGGTAAAATACAAGAACATACTCAAAAACTTCGATACGGAACCCACCAATTCCGAGATCAACTATTCACAAAACAGGGCAGATACAACAAGCCACGTGGTTACGGGCGATACAACACTAATGGAACAGTCACCCATCCACAAACGTTCATCAGTGGGAAGTAAGGACGGATAAACTGCGTGAGAACAAGCCTCGTCAAGTATTACAGTTTAGTATTACATGGAAATTAACGTTCGTCGAGAAAGCAGTTTGTCGCCCGCGAAGTTTGAATGTTCGAGTTGTAATAGCACGCAGTGTGCCTTCATTTTGTTTGGCCACATGTACTCCCTTCCGCTTCCTTCCAGGTCCCCTAACAGGCACGATGGCCGCGTCGGTGTACCGGGCTGAAGAAGATGACCAACCGGAACCCGAGATCAGCAGGCAGTGAACGTGAGACGACTTCTGGTTGGTGGTTTGTTTCCGGACTGTGGGACCCCTGTATAAATGAACAAGGACACGATGTTGTTGTTTGTACACGTTTTTTATTGACTCGTGACTACTTCCTCTCGCGAAATAGACCTTGTTTGTCTTGGTTTGCAAGCCTTGGACATAGTGCATGTTGCTCATATGATTGACTTTCTGAAATATTACAGAGTCTGACTTTGGAGGAAAGACCCACAAGTTTTATCAAAATTTCGAGTGTATAAATAAAATCAACAAGAAGGGGGCAAGTTAGGTTGGTGAGCGTCGCCACCAGCTTTCTATCAAACATATGCCATCCGTCAATCTCTTTGACAATACCCTGGGGTTTGCACAACGTTTGAGTCCAAAACTGACTGTATACCGAGTACGGAATGGTGGTCGGGGGTTTGAATAGTTCCAAGTTCAACATCACACCCAACTGATGATATCAATCGCACTTCCATAGGCGTTCTGGTCGACCCCTCGAAAAGAAGTACCAGCCTAGAGTTTCGCCTTTGCTAGAGTTCGTCAGTGGTGAATATTCTTGCGACAGCCGAGACTAGAACACAGGCCACGCTTTCATAAAACAACCGTGTCGACCACTGCTGTCTACTGACTAGCGTTCATCGACCCACAGCATACAGTGAACAAACCGTCTTTGGCGTATTTATGGTCTCTGTACATGACAAACGGCAACTTGGATTATCTAAAGTGATTGGGTAAAAACCAACCAACAACCGTAGACCAATCGCTGCGCAAACGCGCAACAAAAAGCCCTGATGAAATTTTTAAAAATTACAGATGCCGACGGCTTCCATAATGTTAAGACAGTGAAGACGGCGTTCATGGAATTTGGAGGCAAGGACGAAGGACTCTGTGTAGTTGGAGTAGAGACCGACGGTAGAGAATCGGAAAAGTTGTAGAAGGAATGAGGTGAAAGTAAATACTAGGGGATTTACATCGAATTTCCACAGAAAATGTTCTCCCACATGGTGTTTTCATTTGATATCTGAAATATCTTGCGTTCCTTGAAGTTCAGAATCACAACAGGTGAGTTCAACTGATGTCATTACGGGTCTTCATTCCAAATTGAAACGCTTGCAGCCAACCTGAAGGAATTTCTCCGATGGACTGTTTGCTTTATTTACAACGTGTGACGACCACGATGTATAAACATTTTGGTGGCCGCATTCAACTGTATATTTTTGATGAGTTTAGTCCTCCGCATACTTCTATTTAGTCAAGCTGTTGGTTTGTAGCTTCCGTTCTGGAGGTAAAACACGACTGGTCTCCGTTTGCATATCCACCGTGTCACGCAAGGAATGAGCGTACTCGTTCCATTTGCTGCCCCGCCCAAGCCAGGGAAGCGGAAGCAGTCAGACCCATGGTGCAGGTCAGCCGTCCACAGATGACAGGGACTAGCACGGCTACTGGTAATCGCGAAGGTAACATCAATGCAATAATCAAGAATGTGAATGAAAAATCGATCATCAGAAATACTATTTATTACAGTATGTTTCAGGCCGATTGGTGATTCATACTTTCATAACAACTTGTGAACAAGCAGTAACCTGGTTAATTTGATGAAGTTTCACTTCTGACACAGGAGCTTCTTCAGACCACATGAGCCAGTCACAAACCTGGTAGTACTTAGGGAAGACTAGACGAATGTAACCAATGGAAACAGTGGATCAAGTGTATATGGACAGAGGATTAAGACTGAAATCGAATGTCAATAACAGGAGATCTGGGACACGCGAACAGCTAGACAGAAATCAAATGTATGCGGTCTGTCAGGCAGAATGGTCAAGGGGTCATTTGCTTTTAAAGGTGCTGACGGAAGAATCATTATCTTAATGTGCTACGACTGCCGTCTCGTCCGGCCACCAATGTAAATCAGTTCGATCGATGCATGAGCGGCGCACGTGCCAGGAATTTCAGCTCCGTCAATTCCATTGACGACACACTTTTCCTCTGAAATTTTGATGAGCACCGCAATCAGGCGTCCCTGTGTAGTTCTGAAGCCTGACTCTATTATCTCGATACTTCCTATGTCTTTCGGTGCAATCGTATTGACCCCGGCATATTTAGTTTTGTAGCCAACGTATTTGATAGAATATCGTCGAATACAGAACATGCTGTTTCAGAGTTGTGGGTTATAATAAGTGGAAGCCGCAGTTGAAAACAGAAATGATTAATCCAAGTGTCAAGCCGTCATTTTCGACACCGAAAATGAAGGATACAGAAGAGGTGCGTTCGCAACTAGTCAGTGTTCTTAAGTTTCAGCAGGAAGGGACACGCAACCTTGTGTAAGATGAAAATACAACACTGAAGACTGAACTCAGATGAAGCAGTAGTTATTTCTAAGGTAGATTGCTCCGTCAACATTTCTCAAAAGCAACTGATCCCTTGACCATTCTGCCTGACAGACCGTATACATTTGATTTCTATCCAGCTGTTCGCGTGTCCCAGATCTCCTGTTATTGACATTCGGTTTCAGTCTTAATCCTCTGTCCATATACACTTGATCCACTGTTTCGATTGGTTACATTCGTCTAGTCTTCCCTAAGTACCACCAGGTTTGTGACTGGCTCATGTGGTCTGAAGAAGCTCCTGTGTCAGAAGTGAAACTTCACCAAACTAACCAGATTACTGCTTCTTCGTAAGTTGTTATGGAATTATTTATTACAATCGCTTAATCGGTTTATACCCCTTCTTCCAGGACGGCCCCTCAGTGTATAGGATGTGTGTGCATATTCGTGTATGTTCTGGATCCTGTGAGGACTAAATGAGCCCAGGATATTAGGGATGACTACCTCGTTAATCTCCATTAGTCTATTTGTTTCACGTCCTCACTCATTACACAAGCTATAGGTGGTCTTCACGGATTGCACTATTATGTAAGGTTTTTCTATAAAATAATAACTTGCTGACCAGTACAAACACCACCCCTACTCCGGGTGTGACAATCTTGCATGAACGCCAACCGAGCGGTCCAAAAGACCGTATGCGTCAGTTGTGGCCGGCGTTCAGTCGCTTTCGCGTTCAGTCGGCACTAATCTGCCTGCCGTTAAAACTAAACATTTTGCTGCCTGATTGGCTTTCGTTATAGTATAAGACATTCCGGAGTGCCTCGATTCGTCTGCCCAGCTAAATGAGATAAATGGCCCTGAAATTTGGCCCGCACACTGTGTTCAGATGCAAATAAAACCTCCATGCTCCATTGCATATAGCCGTCTCACATGAGAACATGGCTCACGGCATGTGAATGAATCAAGGTTGACACCGGTTTTCCTTGCTGGTGCTCCAGAAAATGACGATCTTGCCGTAGCATATTACAAACCACGTTACTAAGAAAGTGAAAAATTATAAGCTACTCAAGAAAGAATATGGAAGAAGAATGTCTTATTTTGACATTTAGTAATGTACAGGGCTCAAACTGAATGATTGTAAAGAAAAACGGTTACGGGTTTGGGGGAAAAAGGACAATAATGCGTTTCACGAGATTCATCTTGAAGGTCGTTCAGAAGACAAAACGGTCCTCTTGGCGCGATTACTATTTTTTTAATATTTCCGGAAATTTTGAAATCGGAGTTCCACGCATAGTACGTACACTAC
Source organism: Paragonimus skrjabini miyazakii (assembly GCA_014338405.1). Classification (NCBI taxonomy): domain Eukaryota; kingdom Metazoa; phylum Platyhelminthes; class Trematoda; order Plagiorchiida; family Troglotrematidae; genus Paragonimus; species Paragonimus skrjabini miyazakii. The sequence continues at coordinate 89,274 of JTDE01002000.1, forward strand.
ATTAACTGAAACTACGCAGCCTTAATGAAACATTTGGAACATATCGATTGAATATGAAATGTATTAGCTTGGTGATGAAAACTGTTTCCACCATATTCACGAAAACAACTCGTTATTGGCGTTTACTCACTTTTCCAAGTCTTAAAATTGCGATCATTGCCATTTTCAGGATAAAACACGTCATCCTATAGCCGGAGAGTGCTTCATTTTGCGGCGTTTCACAGATATGGTCGAAATGAAAATATACGACCATACATTGTTGGCATTGCATTTCAACAAGAACACTAACGCATTCGATAGTGAAACATGTATGACAACATTTCCAGCCTCCTTGTCTATACGATATTTAGACTATTTCTCTCTGTTTGCAAGATTCCAGGTAGATACTGGTTGAGGAAACGTTGTTTTTAGAAAGGGTTGGAAATGACGTTATCATGTGATTATTTCCGTGTTCGGTGTATATGGAACGGTGTAAGAAAAGGGTGACATGTCCCACTCTATCTTCGAGAATCTTCTGAAGTAAATTCTGTTCACTCTACTGCATTGTTTCAAACTAGATTGAGGTCGCACGGCGTTCATACGGAACAATATACGAGAACAGACGAAATCAAGCTGCTTGCCGATCACCGGGGTGTATACCTCTCAGTCAATCACACTATGATATTTGGAACGCCAGGTATCTATCGCGGTACAAAAATGTATTTTAATCAATATGACAAACAACGGAATCAAAGATGATGATAACCATGTATCCCGAACGCTTCAAATACAGGTGTTCCATCACTTCCCGCATGGGTTCGTTCTCCAAATTGTTTATGGTAGAAGTAGATCGGAGGGAGCAGCTACTAGTGTGAGTATAAACTGCATACTCAGAAGCTGATCATAACTTAACTCAATCGGGTAGAGCAGCTGCTGGTGTGAACCTATACTGCATACCAACACATTTATCATGTTCTGGCTACCTGGACGTTTCACCTGCATGCTTGCGATATTTTGTATATATAGTTCCAAAACTCATTGTTTCATATTGTACCCAGTTCATTAAGAAGATTCGCCTGATGCATGTTGTCCGATTGTTTGTATGCATGTCATGTGACTGCGGCGCGTACCCAAAAACAAACGTGTCACAACTCTTCCTGTTTAATCGCTAGTCGACAGCCGGTCTCTAGACTCACTGGCCAATTTACGTGTCGGTTCAATTTCTGGCACTATAAAAGACCCTTTGTATATTTCGAGTAATAACTATCTGGTCTTCTCAACGGCCTTCTTTCGTTTTGTGCCCAGTAAACTCGCACCTGAGGAGAGCAACTTAGTGCGTCATTCACTAAATTAATTAGCTCGAATTATAATCGATTGTCTTACATCACTGTTGTTTCGGTTCACTATAAAATTTGTGATCCCGAGTTATAACCACTTTTTTGTTCACTAGTAATTGGTGAGCCTGCTCGAATGTTTTTCTTTCCACGGGTATATCTTTTGTATAACTGTGAGTTACTATTTTTATATATTTCATAGATACTCGTCATTACCTCGATTCATTATCCATTGCGCTATAATGAAAGTTCACCCTTACGTTTCGTCAGTTGCTTCGGTCAATTCGTTAGC
>JTDE01002001.1:12469-35970 GCA_014338405.1 Paragonimus skrjabini miyazakii
AAACCCGCGCAAGCGTGAACCACTCGACACTGATGAACGCATGTCTCATAACAGGCCCGTGTAACACTCAACATTCCCACCCTCCCCCAGTAGACTGTGATCCGTACCACTCCTGTGATTTCTGATGACCTATTTGACACGTTATAATCTTCATATATAATTCGCACTTACCCTATGTAATTGTAATAGCCTGATGAGAATTACCGAAAACAGCTGTTTGCAAAAAAGCTCGTTTTTGGTTATTTATCATCAGGCTAATTACACAACAATTTATATGAAACAGAGTTGTCAGGGCAAAACGAACAAAAACGAGTAGCTAGTTTGAGTGAGGTCAGACACGTCACCGGCACACACGGAAACAACGTTTTGGCATGATTTTGTCATTATTATGACGCCAATGGAACCATGACGGTTTGATCGGTCGTGGTGGATGGTTGGCCATAGCAACTCCAACGCCTGAACAAAGCGCTTCTGTGCGCACAAGGGTGGATTTCTTAATCGAATTCCAATCGCTTCAGCTGTGGCTAAAATTCGGCATCTGACAGCTTTTTAGTGATTGGCGCTGACTCGGTAAATCGGACGAAAACAGATTTCAGGCTGATGTGTATCAACGAGGTATGAAACAATTGCGCTCGTAATTGTCTTGGTGACTCCGCTGCTTATTCAGGCTGGATGGTGTGGCTCACTTGTTTCCAACTATGTTAATTCCTAGCCGTAGGAGAGTTGAATTTTTATCTTCGATTAAAGAAGTGATATAAGCGTTTCATTTGAATACTGCGAAGCTCTTAGTTTATTTTGTCCAACAAATAAAATCGAGTTTAATTTGAAGGACTTGCGCGCAGATGGCGAGAGGTTGTGGTTACGGTTAGACAGCTAAGCCTCAGTCGTGCGGAAATCCGAGAAATGATTGAACGATACGTCCAAGATCAAACTGTCCAAGCTTCATCGAGCATATATTACGTTATAAATACTTTGATTTTTGACGATATTGAACATTTTGTTTTGTTCTTAAACTATCTTAACAATACTCGACAATATTCCAACTTATCTTCAGTTCACAAAGTTGAACTGAATGACGGTTTCGGTCTATTGATGTACTACTCAACTGAACTCCGAATAACATGTTACAGCATTCATTGGATGGTTACTATCTTCAGCTGTCTAGTTTTATTTGGCTACCCATAAATGTGGCTTGGTCAAAACCCTGTTTCACAGAGGCAAGCGTATTAGCACCCAGGCGAAATACAGGCAGACCTGGGAATACTGAGAAACAACTTACTCTAGAGTAGATTCAGTTGTGAAAAATCAGGGCTCTGGTTGAGTTTGAACAAACGACAAAAATAACATCCCAAATACAACAAGCGCTCTACCAGTTGATCTACGAAGTCACACCAGCGTCTTGTTTCTGTCGTTGGTTTGGATCCAATGGAATCCTTAATTTTCTGCAATCGGATCTCTTTCAAACTATCCAGTCCGCCAAAGTTTTGGTTAGTAGTACAACTTCATTGCTCAACAGTGGCGTTGGTGGAGGCCGACATGAACAACCTGAGAAATCCTGTAGAGACAGTCGACGCCCTGGATCATTTGGTAGATTCTATATAAGACAGCGGGCCTGATGGGTAACACGGTCCAAATATGACATTTCCGGCCTACCGATGTAGCTCCGTAGCTCAGTCGCTGGAGCACTGACTGCGTTTTGACATGCGATTTCTGCCAACGGTTCGAATCCAGCCAAGACCCTAATTTTCACAGCCAGGTATTTTCTAAATTACCAAACCTGCCTAACGAATCACTAGTAAAATGTTTACTGGCATACTATTACCGTGAAAATTTCATTTATACTTATGACTGCGTAAAGCGAAGCACTGAGCCCGTTTAAACTGTTTCAAAGTTGGACATATCCCACTTGGTGCAGTTCAAGTAGGACCACCGGGAGAACGATCTCAAGCACAAATTGAAACCTACTGTTGTTGGTACTCATGCTTCCGCGCAGATGGGCTCGATCCCGAACACAAAGACCCGTTCTGCACAAAAGGGAACGCACTTCCTCTGATTATTCTGTTTTCAATGTCATCTACCAGCTCATCTGCAGCCATAGTATTGTTTACTGAGGCAAGTAAATCAGCAGCTATCTCAGAAGTTACATAAAACATCTTGAACCGGTTGGAACAGTTGGTGACGTAACCGTCACAAAATGGTGAACCGATTAAACAAAGCTCCACACTGTCGATTGTTATAGATGCAGTGACAACCGGTTAGCTTATTCAGAATGATGTTACACAGTCAAAACTCAATGTGACTGGCGTTCAGCGAAGCTGTACTTATCCAGATACACCAAACAGCGTTTTACGCACAATAACAGCCAAAGTAACCCACCGAATTGCTGTGGCATCGATTCCATAACACCTGGTATGAATGTGTGCTATATTACCGACTGTTCACAAGTTAATTTGAAATTATGAATCGGTCCGTTTCAAGCGTATTCCAACATATAATGTATACCTTTATTTGTCTGTTGTTTACAATCCGTAAGTTTTTTGCTCACAAGTGATAACAGTGAACGAAACGTCAACATACCGCAACATGTCTTCTTTCGACTTTAGTAAAAAGGTACATTTTCAGTTTTTGGGGTACTACCTGCTTGAGTTACAGAAGTCACATTAGGTTGGATATCATCAGCCTACTCAGCCTAAGCATGAAAGCACTCATCAGCCTGGGTTCAAACCTGAAACACTAAGAACAACAACCGCCAGTTATCGCTGAACTACATCGATTTTAACGTTATAAGATCGTGCACAACTAATAGCCTATATTTCTCATGAGTTGAAAAAAAGTATTTTCTTTAAGTATCTCAAGCAACAGATCCCCTCCGCATTTTAATGGTAGCCGCATAAATCGTGTAAAAGTTGCTACCGCAAGCTCACATTTGATGGATTATGATACTGGTGAGTAGTAGGGGATATAAAGTTGCCTTACGCCATCAAGCCAACTACATGTGTCGGTTATATCCAACTCAACCACTGTTCGGTTGCCTAGGAAGTTTGTAAACTATTTACAATTCCCTTGGTCATAGATGACAACGTCACTAACTCTTATTCACTGGCCTAACAAACTTATGCAGTACATTTTTTACCGGTCGAACGTATGGAGTTTGAACTAAGTAATCTGTAAAATCCATACTTCGTTTTTTCTTGTTATTAGTGCTTAACATGTTGAAGTAATTACACATATTATCCGCTAATAGAAACACATGAAAAACTGTTTATCATATCTAAACTTTTATGAAAAAGAACTTATTTTTCAATAGCGTAGAGTTGATGAAGTTCAGTATTGAATCAGATTGTTGTAAACACAGGTCAGTAGAAGAAGATAATTTCAGTCACAGAAAAATCTGTACAAGATGTTCCCGTCTGCTAACATGACCGTAAATATGCCCGGGCAAACCGTTAGGGTAATTTGGAAAGTCGCACAGCAATCTGCCTCAGATAACACAACTTACCTGCCATATCCTTGATTCCTAGAATGTGAGTTCCGGCTTTTACGAGTTCGTCTGTCAAATTTAAATAATAGCCCAATGTGTATTTCTCTTCTTTCTTGCTGGAAACATCACCCGAATAGCAGAATGTACCCTCAACCACTCCACCAGCGTTGCCGACCGCCTCCATTCCCACGACCAGGTTAGGCAAATAATTCAGGCTATCGAACACTCGGAAAACATCGATCCCGGTCTTCACAGCCAATTCACAAAACCTGACATAGAAATGGGAAAAACAAACAAGAAAATGAGTCATCCTTTGTTTTGTCCAGGCTGTTCGTTGTTTACCGGCCGTCTTTCATCGATCTAATCAAATTACGCCCTCCAACTTGAAACGGAGAAAACTCGGAGTGGTAACAGCAGGTATTTAAAAAAAAACGTTGCTCCGAAACTAAATCAACATGATGCTTTGCATGTTTAATCGGACTTGTCAGGTAAATTTGCCCGAATATGGTCTACCAGGTCATTCCCGTCATGAAAGCATTATTGGAACAATCAGGATGAAACGGAATGCACGAGTAATACGAAGGTGAACCCGATAGATTAGCTAGCCAAGTTGCACCCCAGTAACCGCTTTTCAACAAAAGCACTTCAGAAAGGCTCGCTGTCTGCAGTAACAATCTAGTCTAACCTGCTAGCCAAATGACAAATGATTATTCTCGATCTTTAACCTAGGCATTATTAAAAATAGGTGGATTGATAGGTTTTCGAACAACAGCGACCATTCGGACATGCGTCAATTCTTCTTTAACAGGCGCATCATTGCTAATCTTCTTGAAATTCTGTGTTTTATTAAGGTCATCTGATGTGACGCACAGACCCCCCAAGTACCTAAGCTATTGTAGTATACACATGGTTTCCATCAGTGACTTCATTAAAAACGTTTACGACCTTGAACAACTATTCTATGTTCCGGTGTACTTTCATCCTTTGTTAATAAGCAGGAAACATCCTGGACGCTTACACTGTGGACGACGAACTTGACTGATGTGCTTTTATCAACTGCCACAATAATACGGTCAAGAGGACGTTTGTAAGATGTCACTTCACTCTTGAGATACATCCAGTTTTCAGAATTTCATCCAAACGGAAAACTAAAACTCATTCTAGTTCCGCATGGTTTGACGCTTTAGTCTTTGTTCAAAGTTGTATGGTATACGGTATCCGCCACATTCATGTTGTACGAGGGCGACTACCTAGGAAGTACTAGTCCCATGTTTGAGAATGATCCATTATTTAACTGCTACACAGTCTGGTGGTTAACGGTGTCAGAAGGTTAGCTTACGTGTGAATGCTGCGAATGGTGTACACACAGAGCTCAAACAGAGTTCAGATCTAAAAGCGTTTAATGGTCTTTAAGTTGGTGATGCAAAAATTGGACTGGAAGCACTGAGGTATGAATGCAGAGGATTCCAGTCTTTAATTTTTCTTGGCATTAGGTTAATCTGACGTAGGTAATATTAGGTCGATCAAACCTGGACGGTAACCTTAGTGGTGAGCGTCGTTGTAAGCTGTCATGAGAGTATTGCATATGTGTGAAGATCGGATAGGCATACAAATCGAGGATGGTGATCTGGTGATTTACGTCACTAGCGACCATTTCATCTAAAAAAAATCTAACCGTCAAACATGAACGTGAGTGAAGTTGTTATTTATGAACAATTGCTTGTCAGGTTTCCACTTCTGTTGCTACAGTAATTATGATACGGATCATTGGGGACATTTCTGATCCACACTCCCCCGACATGGATCCTATTGTGTATGTATTCGTGAAAATCAATATTTGCTGAGTGAAACTACGATAAAACGGATTGTATACTGACAACAACCACTTGGTTGTTATTGCCGGGAAAATAACTAACAGGTCAATGGATATATAATGCTTACACGAAACAAACGATAAGTAGCTTTTGTACTAGTTCCAAACATAACGTGCGAACCAGGTAAGGAACTGACACCATCCAGAATGCCAACAAATAACGTATAGAGTACAATGTAACGTTGTTAAGAGGCACATTTGTTAATCATTCTGTGCAACTTATGGAATAGATCTGACGGGCGGTTGTTGGAAGATTTATCCTGAGTGTTGAATCAACTAGTGACGTTATACTCAACAAAAAAAATAGACAAGAACTCAACTGAAATTTAACAACTGATGTTTGAACGACTGGTACAAAATAATGAAATCAGAATAAATACCATCCAACTAAATGAACCCTTTATAAATGGGCGAAAAGAAGGATAGTATTCTTGGTGATCTACCAATAACGGTTTGAGACTATTTGACCTCGTCATCAATTAAAACACCTAAACATTTAAGAAACTTTCAGTTAGGCATAACGGTTGCTGCGCCGAATAATACAAATTTCCACCTTTGGGAACAATAGTATTTCCAGCTAGGCAATTCACTAAGTATCACATTACTACTGACAAAATCTGTTTAACCGGTTTATCGATCTTTCTTAAGGGATCTCAACGCGGACTCAGCAAATAAGGTTGCCGAGCTTCAGCAATCAGCAGTATATCGATATGAAAAAGCTGAATTGCTAGGAGACTCTTCAAGCATAACAAAAGAGAGGAGGAAAGGTACTAAAAAATGATACCCTAGAGAATTTGGCAGTGCTGATGATGGGAAAGGTGAGTTCTGACAAACACGTGTGATATTTTGAAGTCGTTCTGAGGAGTTCTATTTGATTAAGTTAGCATAAATCTGAGACACTTTACATCAATGACTGAAAACAAAACTAGTCCAGTCCTGTAAGCAGTGGTAGGTTGTTAGGTGCGGCGCACAAAGGCGGACTTTCTGTTTCCTGAGGTAAATAATGACTGAAAATAGTGTAACAGTGAGCCGGCTACGAGGTCGTAACCGGGAGCAAAAGAGCCTGTATGGGATCGTACTACTTACATTTGTTGTAAGTAGTGTTTACGTTTGGCTTATTTCATGTCTAGGATCTCTATAAATTTCGTCATTCTAACAATGTGAGTGTCCAATCGTAAGATGAAAAAATTGCACCAAAACAAACTGTGAATTCGAGTTGCTGCAGGAAAGCCGAATTTTAAAAAGGCAACCTAATTAAGTTGCAGAATATTCCAGTCAGTCACATTATATCCATTGAATTTGGAGAAAGCACTGGTTTAATGAACCAACCGTGGGCCATAAAAATATGGTTTAATTGGCTACTTATTGCAAATTAGTGCACATATTTCCAACCTTCCCAGGCAAGCCATTGTTTGTTCAGTGGGAAAATCTGATGCACAGCTGCCTGGCAACGCGCAACCGTTTAAGCGCATCAAGAACAGTCATCCAGAATCCACCAGCAACAGGTTGATGCGAAGGCCCACTGCCCTGTGCGATTTCTCAGAATAATCTATCATATCTCAGAGAACTAGTCAATAATCAGCGCAACACAATAGCCTGAATACTGATGTAAAGCTCACCACTAGCGAAGACTTGGTTCATAGGGAGGAATTTTTAACTACCAAACATTCCATGGCCTCTACTCAACGCAGCTCCACTACTGGTGACGCGCATGGCAGACAACACCTCTCAGCAACAAAACAACAGTGTGAGGACTTGTTTCAACAAATGGCAGTCGTAAATTAAACACACGGAAGCGGTTAACTACACGGAATCGGAGTAGATTTATCTAACCCAGAATTCAGGATTATGTGAATATTTGATGACATTATCCATGTAAATAGCTCAGCAACTGGATTTGGTTCTGGTGGATTACTTGAAATTCCTAACTCAAATGTCTGTTATACACCCAAACGCGCCCGATAACGCCACTCTTTAAAAACCTCCGACGCAAATTTATAGTCCAACGACATAAGTTCCATTGAAAATTATCCAGTCCTTCCCCAATAAACCATGAGTGAACTGAATGCTGTCCATCATCAAAGGCAGACTACAAGCTCAGATAAAATGTCGACAGCTTTAGCATATCTTAGGAATAGTCAACTTGACCTGATTGACGAGCATTCACCTAATTCACTCACGGTGTCCAAACGTTACTCTACATGTACTGCTTCAGCTGGCTGGCTTATTCATACTTCAAATGTGCACGGCTGAGTAATAGCTAGCAGTTGGATCAAACGATGCAGTGCATCGCACGTTTACATTAAAAGTTAAGTGTCTCTTTTCGACGTTTGTTAAATTTGAGTTAACGCCTTTCATTTGCATTTTGTGTATGTCAACTAATGCCGCCTTGCCATTGCCAACAATGTGACTGGATCTATTTACTCCTAACCAGTGTGCGAAGTTGGTTTGTACAAAACCGGCACATATAGGGTAAATGGTGTCAAACTGTACATGTCTCTACTCCGGAGCAGTTAAAACAACGGAAGTTGACTCATCAGCCAGCATTGTGGCCTGTCAGTCATTTAGAGCTCACCCCACAAAGTTTCATCTTGAACTAAGAATTCGATCGAATTCAGGTTAATGACAAAATGCCTCTTTTGGAAAAGGGCCGATTGGAACCTCTACAAAAATGCGACAGCTGCGATCAATTGTCGGTAATGTTCAACTTGAAATTAACCAAATCCTCGTCTACTCATCAGTAATCTAATGACTAGGTAACAAGTGATTCGATGAGGAAAATTGATATTTTTTTAATCCGTCTGAACCCCACAACATCCGACAAAGCTGAGTATGTCACAACGGATGAAGGAAGTTTACGGTCCATAAGAAAGTATACGCTCAAGTGACAGTGATGTCCAATTGTTAACAGTTGAGAGCAAAGCATCTAAGTCAGAACTTACCGAGTTGCGCATGTCTGCACAATAACGTCAACCTACGCAGTTTCAAACATTTCTGATTCTCCATACCATGTGACCAAGAAATGCTCAATAAAGCTGTTAACCACATTAGAACAAGAGACTTTCGTGTACGGTTTTTGTTGAGTTTTTGAGTTATTAACTTTAGCGGGCAACACACAAACAAGCGATACAAATCTGTAGCATTAGACTTAGTGTCCCTGTTTATCCACGTTACACGGATGGAAACAATTCAATAAATCCTTGTCTCCTGAGTAAGTACCGGACTCAAGTAGAACTTACTTTCAAATGAACAAAGCAAATATTACAATCTCATATGCCCTGTCAACTCGAGTCATCATGGTCAGTGTTCCCAACCGATTGCTACGCAGCTTTGTGCCAGTTTTTCCAGTCGCCATCACGTCGACCACCCACCACCTTTGCTACTAGCTTCATGTTCGAATCGCTAATTAACCTTCATTGTCCTGCTGATATAAGGTATTAAATGAAATAACAATCGTGATTAATAAACAAAACCTTGTCTATGTTTCATGACTCACTTTTGCACAACATTGTCTGGATAATTTTTGTAGCCCACAGCATTAGCACCACGGAGGAGCATTTGGAACGGAATGTTTGGCATCAGTTGTCGAAGACATTCAAGACGTTCCCAAGGACATTCATGCAAGAATCGCATAGTTACATCAAAAGTGGCACCTGCAAAGACAAATAGGTTGAAAGTAGTAGAATGATGGAGCCAAAATAAACATGAGTAAACAGTTTAAAAAGACGATTAGACCACACTATCGCAACAAAACACACATTCCGTGAAGGAACTTTACTGTCACCGTATTTTTTTTAACAACGTCCTAATTACTTTCAGCAAGAGACAAACAAATATTGTTAGAAGTAATAGCAGACTGAAGAGTTTATTTAAAACATTGAGTTCCAATTTAGCTACTTCATCAGTGCACGAAAATGACATTTTGCGATGCGTTAACACTTCGTTTATTCTCAACAGGCGCAATCGTAAAATACGCTAGTTCTATACACTATACAGATTAGAACAAACAAGGAATAGTCACATCCACAAACACATCAAGTATTACGAAATCAAGTTCATGACGAATCGATAGTTGCCTCGAGCACTATTATATGCATAACGTTGGTGACATTTTAATTTTCATCGGTGTGGCTCATTTTGATTCGTTTTACAACAAACTCACTACTATTCACCCCAAGCTATTTTCCTATTACAAAGTTGAATCGAACAACAATTTGGTTTTTTGGATGCATTTTTCACCAGACGTACGGATGGCAAGCTATAACATTTACTTTCTCGCAAAGCAACATGCATCGGCTAATAACTTCGGTTTCTCAGCTTTGTTCCTAACGCACACAAGCGTGGATTTCTGAAAATATTGTTCCACACAGCCAGATTTATTTGTTTCCCTAACAAATTGCAGACAAAACGGAAGTTTGCCGAGAAAAACTATAGTAGCAAATGGATAACACGAAAAATTCATCAAGGCGTATATAGACCTGAATAAGGACACTAAAACTATACTCACGGCTCAAAAGAAGGGTATATTCCTGTTTTTGTTATTCAACGGTGACCATCTAGCTGGTGATATCATGTACAAACTCAAGTCTACTCTGATTCGACCGTATACGGCGGAGCAGTTGCGCTTAGATCAAACACATCTCGAGATGGTTGAAACAAGTAATGACACAGCAGTCTCAACTTGATGAACTGTCTGCTCGGAACCCAGTGTCATCGATTACTGAACACATCATGACAACAGGTCATAAAGTCGACCCACTAAACTTATTCAAGGTATCATCGCACAATCGAAACCCAAAAGCACAGGATTTTTGCAAAGTGATATTTATCCGAACTCATAAGCCGACTTCATGTGCACTAAATTAGTTGAGGCAACCTATCCAGACGCCATGGTAGTAATTTGATGATAATTGGTTTGTTTGTAGGAGTGTCTAGTCCCTACTTGTCTTTATCTGTATGATGTGCATAACTGGTATATTTTACGTTTGTAACTGATGAGAGTAAACAAATGCTAACATTTAGCAACACAGGTCTTCTTTCTGACTAGGTAAGTGGTCACTGGCGTTTAGAGAAAAAGACCAGCATGGAAAAATGGGAAAGACAAATGCGACAAAATCATATAATCATCCTGTGAACTTTAATTCCGCAAATGATGGTACGGTTTGGCTTTGCGGGTTCAGTTCAACATGTCTGCTGATGGAACTTCGAAAAAGTAAGTCAAATTCATTATTACTGGCACCGAGGCAGTCGCCAACTTAGTCGTTAAGTTTCATAGTTTGGCGGGCAAATCCACCCTACTAAACTATCTACAGTGGTGAGACTAGGATTGCAGATGGGCAATTCTGCCGCTATAATCAGTGGAATGAATAGCCAAGCCCTCAGTATGTAGGGTCTACGAATAGGGACGTCGTCTTGTTGAATGACTATAGTCTTATTGCAAGCTAAAGAAACATAGGACGACAGAGCGTGGGAATCGGTATGCTGATGAAAATCCTATTTGTCCAGTACACTCACTTCAGTTACTATAGAGAAGATCTACGAGATTGATTGACGTTTACCGGTGGTAGGTTGTGTGAAGCGGATTCATTTCCTCTTGAGATAATGTATATAGTGCCTTCCTGATTTGAGCCCGGCCAGCTTAGGTTACCTTAAAGTCGAAGCTAATGGAACACCACTGACCGATGCAATAAACCCGATTTTCATCTGGTAATACTTGTTGCTGATTAAGCAGACTAGTTTGGCACAAATGCTGAAGTTTGGTGTGCTTTCTGTTATCGGTCCTTGAGAGTTCATTGATTTTGAGTAATGATTTGAGTTTCAAAGCAGACCACTTCGTTAGAAGCTGTTCAATATGCATGATATTCGTCTCGAATTAGCAGGGTCATTTGCAACCTCCCCTTGCTTCAACTGCGTAAAGTCTTTTGGCCCTCTCTTCTGGCACAAAAAAACGTCTTCTGACGGTAGGCTGCACTTGTTTGAATGCCTGATGTGGACCGACTAAGTGTAAAACAAAATGCTGTTCACATGGTAATGAATCCTCAGCTAGAACAAAAGTAGGGGAAACTCGAAATAAAAGTTCCACCGAATGACGATGCATATCCGGTTCTCGTGGCATATCGTGTCTACGGGGCCGAATAATCTTGAGCCTGTGGTGGTCGTCCCTTATATTTCTCTTTATAATTCTATATAAAAGCTAATAAAAATGGCCCATTGTTTTCCAAGGATAACCACTAACCTATTGTAAAATGTACTTTATTCTACCTGATAACAAGCAGCTCGTCGCTAAAGATTGGATGGTAAGTTAATTTTGTAGATAGCATGTTTAGTGCAATTGGCAACGCCTGCGTCATATTGCCATGGATATAATCCTATTCGTGAGATACTGTGGGGAGTGTGAATACTCCTATGCAGTCGATAACTAAATGCAGGGAACATCTGAGATAACCAATGTCTGAACCCTCGAACGTATAATTAGTGGTCGGTGTCATTACCAATAGAGCTGGGTGGTGTTCAGCCAAACACTCAGATGTTTACAACATCTGCTAATTGAAATGGCGTTATTTAATTTGATTACTTGGAAATATTAATGACGTAAACTAAACGAGACAATTATTAATGATAATGGCATCACAATCTGCTCGTCGTCGTGACACGTGCTGGATCACATGCGGGTAACAGCGATCACTGCAACCAGAGATTCAACATGACCGTGGTCAGTATCGTTGCCACTGAGCTATCGCTCATTTTTAACAAACTTCAACGCAGAATAAGTCCAGTAAGTAGGTCCATTTAATAATTCACACAGAATGAACCCAAAGTACCGACTAAAAATTTTGATAATGTCTATTTTTTACAGTCTACCGACCTTCATGTTGACACTATTGAAGAGCCGATCGAGAATTTCCTTATTAAACTTGACAAAACCAAATGAAAACATCCTAAATTTTGACAATACCAAAACCGAGGAAGCCTGTTTTTAATCTTCAATGTTAACAACTGACGGAGTATTTGAATCAAATGAATTATATTTACGTCCAATCATTGTGCCTATATTCTACATTAATCCCTGAGTGTTTTAACCATGCAATGACTTAGTTTACAAAAGTCGCCAGCTGCGCAGCTGACCCTAAGTCCTAACGGTAATCTCGGAAAGTGCACTCAATATCGCACAGTTCAGTAGTGTGAAAGTGTTTGAGAATCTTCTATATGTTAGAATAACTGTCCAACTAACTAAGGGTGAACCATTTCAACCTATTCATCCACAATAAACATCAGGTCTGGATGCTGTTGTTAATTTTTTCGCCTAATTTCAACAATACTTTCAGTGTTATTCCGGGTCCACAGTACTATGGTCAACTGCATAAATCGAGTAGTATCATGTCAACGCTTACGGATTCACCAACAGAATATAATAACCCTGTTTTAACGTCGTGCCTTTATACGTGATAAGTAACTCTGATGGAACTCAGCTGGCCATCCTGTCACATAGGTGAAATGCGCCACCAGAAGGAATATTCCCTATCAATTTTGCTGCTGGCGTTATTTTGCATTTTTCTTAGGATTCAAAATCATGCCCTAACAACACCATTAATTTATCATGAACAAATAGTCGGATGATCCTTACCTGTCTACGAATACCACCGAAGTATGCGAGATTTTGGTTTTCATTTGTTATTGACAATCACCGACACCATATGGAACTGTTCATGAAGCTGTAGACTCAGGGTCTATCCATTCCATATCACTTGTCGGTGACATGTTCGGAAGTTACTTAACACGATACTATGTGTCTGTCTTCTGTATCAGCTGTCTTTTCCCTAAATGCATGCGACCCACTTTATCTGGAAGCCATTTCTATCTTTTATCACCAGCGACTGTGAATGGGTATTTTACACACGATAATTTTTATCACGTACTCTGTGAAGTCAACGGCAAAACGGTCAACACGGCTGACTCTTGAAAACGAGACCCGAGTTTACACCTTGCCCATCTCATAAATGTGCACTGCTACCTAACTCTGGCAACATCAAAATCCGAGTCCACCCCCTCTTTTCGAATGGTGTTGACTGAAAGATCCATGAGAAGACATAAGCTGAAATCAGCTGCGAGTGATGTTCAACTTTTATCAGTCAAAATCTTCTACCACTTGCCAGTAATTTCAAGACTCAACACTTTTGTTCATTTCCACGAGTTACACAAACTTTCCGTAATTTCTGTCGTCTCCAAAAAGATTATATCAACCTCTTGAATTAATCCATACAATGTAGTACAGTAGCATTACCCGAGCACTTATTGCCCCAACGTTAGAGTTTGCTATCAGTTAAAACATGAGAACAATTCGTTGACAAATGACCTTGGAATAGAAATCAATGTGTAATCTGAAGCCGTTCCTTAGCAATTTCTGTAAAACTGTCTTTGCATAGACGTCCGTATGTTCATGCCATTGATCCCTTATCTAAAAGGAATTTCGGTAGATTCTGAACCAATTTTTCTAGAACTCACTTAGCGGCCGAGTATAAAACAACACGACAATTTCATTACTTCATTTTATATCATTAAGTTACAAATTCTACACCTGTATGTTGACTTCAGTTACTGAAACCGGTGTGTTTCATCCCTGTCATTATTATCAGACACACAGTGATTTTCAAACCCAAAATTCACCTAATTTGGATATATAAAGCAAATTAGTGTTCATATATTACTAAAGGTTAATTACGCAAAAATGATCATCAATGATTAGAACACGTTATTAGCACAAAGTCGTCAGAGGTCTGCAATATCTACGTGTGCTCACGGTAGTGTTAATCTAGTGGGCATCTTGTCTTGGTGAAACCCTGCAGTGATAGAAATTGAATGGATGACTTATGGTGATATTTGTGGAACCCCAGACTAAGTCCAAATGGTCTGATGGTAGGCGGCTCGATTGCCATAAAAAAGGCGTTGAAAGACCACTAAATGTCGGCACAACCTAGAAAGATTCGATCACATGTGTACGACACCTGGTGTGGGGAGAGTGTGTTCCACTGTATTTGTCAGTGATTTCTGACTAGATGGTTCTGTCCAAGTCAAATCTTATTCTTTAACCCATTTCGACAAATAATCAGTCGAGTGGTCAACACTTTAGTAAAGTAAGTTTGATAAATCTGATGGCAGTAGATTTAGCTAGACATACATAGCAGATACTTGGTACGGTAAATGCACACAGCTGCGATAAAAAACATTGATCTTTAATACAGAAAACCTTGACCTCGCCGGTATGTTCGGAACTAGTTACGTAACACTAATGCTCACCCACCCGTGCAGACACTCCAACATTAGGTCTTGGAAGAGCAATGAAGACAGACGGACTTGTACTTGATCATAAAGTTGACCACATGATACAAAACAGGTGGAGATACAGGCGATTCCAGATGTGATGCGCCCATCTACATGCTGACCGTTCAGATGAAAGGTCACTTGACAGCAAAACTGGAGGCTAGTTCTGGTCGTATTAAGAAAACCCAGATGTACATATTCAAAACAGTCAGATTCATTTTCCTTTAAGTTGTGTCACACACATGGTTAACAAAAACAACAAAGTGAAATTTAATGTCCAGGCTACTCTGAGCCGTTATTTTATTTGCAATGCCACTATGAGCTCAAACGAAAGCATGACATGATAACCCGAGATAACCAGATTGAAACTGCAGTGACCGCAAGTCACCGTTCCTATTACTTGCTTCGAGGTTTGTAGCTTAATGCGAAGTACATGCAAACAGGACTTCATAAACATACCTCCCCAGTTCTCCATAGAGAAAAATTGGGGCATGAAGTGTGAAACAAAAGGAGCAATCTTAGCCAAGTCGTACGTTCGAACCCGAGTGGCTAACAGCGATTGATGTGCATCCCGCATGGTTGTGTCCATCAGTAGCAGATGGGGATGTCGGCGAACTGCCTTCGCAAATCCTGCAGGACCGGATTCAATTAACACATTTCGCCAACCTCGTGGAGGAGCTACATCTGCTCGTTACATTTTAAAAATAGAGAAAAAACATAGTTTTAGCAAAAGATAACGGATTCCAAAACAGCTGGTTATAAGAAATGTCTTCTCTTGGCAAAATTCAATGAGATGTCAACCGTTTGCTTAAAACCTACAAATAACTCATACTACATGATTTGCTGGAACATGGACCGCATGCTTTGTTCTGTTTACACAGTGTAGAAAGTTCTATATCTAACGCTGAACGTCTGCAAATCCTTCAGAACTTCTAAAGACCCTTCAAACTCACCGTAATTTTTTAGTTGAGTTCCCTAAAGCTGTTAACATTAGTTACCCTATTGGCTAAAACTCGAGGGCCTGAATAGTGTGGATCTTGGCGAAAGGTGACAAAAAGAACCTACTGGTAAAATATAAGTACTGGAGCTTATAAGCCGCAAGGATCTCCGTTGGGTGGTGAATGTTAAACTATGGAACTAGTAGTGAGCGTGATGAGACTTATGAGTAGAGCATACCTACTGCACCAAGTTGTCGGTTTCGCTGTTAAACAGAGATTATCTTTGTCATCTACACCTCACATACACGGTGTAATTTGGCTTCTGGTTCCTTCTTATTAAGGTCGAATGGTTCCAAAATCAGTGAGTACAGGTGTACTGATGGGTTATTTTAAATAGCGAACATTTACCTAAACCATTCTCACACGAAATTTTATTTGATGTAAATCGCCCTGATTTTACGGTATTGAACCTCTTGAGTGCGTTGTAAAACAAAACAGAAATCTCTTTTAACTTTGATTGACAACAAGAGGAGTTTAAATATAAAAATGATTGATTGTGTGTTCATGAAACGAAAAACTCACCGATTGGAGTGGGGGGAATGGGTGGATCGACCTTGGACGGTTTCAAATCTGTCCCCAGCTGAGTGGATGGGCCATTCACCATGACGTTTGCTAGAAAGTTATGAATGTAATAATCGGAAAATGGATGAAAGAAGTGATAAACCTTAGGCAACATATGGTCATCAAATTGAGCTTATTCGCTTAGTTAAAAACCGGCTATTCACACTAACCGCTTGTCAGTATTCTTGAACCAACTTTAGGTTTACAATAACCCTTTGGTGTTTGATCCTGCAACCAAATGCTTTTTCATAAAAACTATGGGTTATTCAGGGTCCAAACTACAATAGTTTTCTTATGAACACGCAAATAAACTTTTCTTCCTGATCACACAAATATGATATTGTAGCGAAAAGGCGTCCAATAAAGCACAATCTTTATTGTCCAACACGCTAGTTACCATGCAACACGGGCGCTCGCGTTTTTGAATCAAAATTCCAGTCCACAACACGCCTGGGTTTCCGCTCACACGTCGTGTGCACTTCTGCCCGGTTTATGTGTGTGATCGGCGCCGTCTATCGGGGGGTTTCCGCCCACCCTTCTTCGTCCGTTGGTCCGATTTCGTTAAGCGATGGCTCGTCCGGTCGCACGTGTTGTCCTCCATCTATCTACAGTGGACTTTGGTCGTATTCCACGGGAGTGTCGAGATATTCCTGCGAGTGTTGGAATAATCGCGCCCCCGATTTTGTCGTCCATCTTATTTTGCGTGCCATGTCCCGCCCGTTGGTCCGATCCGGTCGAGCGATGAATCATCCGATTGCCCCCGTCGTCCGCCATCCGATCGTTGGGTGTTTGTGGACGTGCCTCCCCCTGCGTTAAGGTACTTCGCCGAGAGTTGGAATGCTCCTCCTCCTCCGGCATATCTAGTTAGCACTGTTAGTCAGAGGTTAACTGTTGTGAAAACTAACTCTAGTTTCGCCAGCTTTCGTAGGTACTGTTCTATAGTTAATAGATTGAGAATTGCGCCAGTGTCGAGCAGAATATGGTGATTGATTGTGATAGGGTCGAAAGTTACCGACACCAAGAATTACTATGCCAACTGCCATCAACAACTGGCACCAAGAGAATAGTGATATGCCTTGAGATTACTGGGAAATAATCATCTCTACGTAAACCAACACGAGCCGGTTTGTCAAATTTGTATTTGGTTCGTAAAGGAAACACATACAAATGCACATCGGACTGTGAAACCATCACTGCGTTTCCTTCAAATTAAGTCGTTGGTAAAAAGGAAATCCTAATCTGACCCGAAAAATCTGACAGCACACCGCCAATCAGGAGGATGAAGGAAGTCTGGCAAATTGTGCACCTCTCAGAAATCCTCTGACCATCGTGTATATTCGGGTCAAATTCACGAACTCTCAGTATACGCTTCCACTTGACAGTAGTGCAACATGGATTGACATAATGGCCAATAGAAAAATCGCTAACCATTCTGGAAAATTATAGCACTGTGAGGTCATATTGCTTTGGTTGCAGAAACAGAGCCCAAATGAATCTGTGTGGTGACTCATTCAAGTAAACTAGACAACAGTTAACATAGATGAAAAGCAGAAGGCACAAGAAACTTCGAATGTGCATTTTATGAGCTCGCCTTGCTTCCGACCCAAAAGCTTCGTCACACCAGGTAAACAAGTTGTAAACATTTGTCCGTTTAAGTATATATATATATACATACTTACATGAACGACTTCATTTGACAAAATTTTATACACGAAATAGAAAAGTAACAACAAATATTGCAAACAGTTATCGTTCGTTAAGTTATTCTTAAAACCAAAACATCATTTAGCTTTTATTTATAAAATAGTTATTCGGATCTGAATAAAAATTATTAGCAGCGCTTTATTGATCAAAACTAACATTTAGTGAGTTGACATCCAGAGTGTTACTCTCAGGCAGTTTTGGCCCAACGTTTAGATGGAACTTAGTTTTAGGGTTACAGAAGACAAAATGTGACGGCCAATCACTTATCGAGTCACTACAACTAAGAAGGTAATCAGATGCATAGTTGTAACAGAAAAGGCGCAAAACTGAGAAGCCGATAAGTCACCAGTGTTAAAGCGAGAGCGTAGGAAAACATGCAAAGTTGCCGAGGTTCCACGCATATGTTACATTGTTGAATTTGGTGTGATGTAGATAACTTCTCAGACAGCTGTCAGCCTGATAAAATCCCTCAAAACGATGCAAATTTACGTCTACTATACCATTCGAAATTTGAATTCTTGCCCGCTGTTCAAATAACCACTGGTGAGTATATTACTTGCAGTAAAGTAATAATGGTTTGTTCAGTTTAGAGGTTGACCTTGTTGGTCAATAGAAACTCAGAGGTCAGATTCGTTGTATACTACAATCAATTTATTAGACATCGTGAAGTTCAACCATGTACCAAAACCGAAACTGGCACCTACGATGTGTAAATGGTATTAAGCCTAAATATTTGGGAAATGACATATCCCTCAAGATTGGTCGAACCAGCAAATGGTTATCGACCACTGAAGGTTAGTTTTCAACCGACACTGAAACCCCAGTCCAGAGCGGTTGACCGCAACGTGATATCAAGGGCTTGACCTCAAAGGAGGACGTTTGACGATTATAACAAACACTATTTACGTCAACCCTTGTGTGTCTGGCACGTGGATGGATGCTACTATAGATCAATAGTCGCGGACCATGTAAAGCAAACAGCAGTTTCTTTATTATCCGAATACCGCAGTGGTAATGAAGCTCATGGTTCAATATTGAGAATGTTGCTAACAGAAAATCTTCACAAATATTTGTCAACTCATGGACTGAGTAGACTATATTTTACCAGAATGCAGTCAGACGATTTTGTAATAATCTATCATGTGTGTCAAAGTGTCCGTACCTGTAAGATGAACGTCAAGCAAAATTTCATGTGAAACGGTCAAAAACTTTAATCAGTCAGGACACAATATTTACTCGGGAAGTAGAGGCACTTCATTAACGACTGAGATTGTTAGAGAAGGCGCTAAGGTTCAGGATACAAACGCTTAAGCAGTCTAATTCGAAAGTAAGCACAAGTACAAACCTTCCCTGGTATATCTACTAATTCAGGACTCATTTATCTGGCTCCCTTTGGCAATTCATCTAAGTGTTAGATACAGGAAACATTAGTAACAAAATTTATCGTAGCACACTATTCTGTTTTCTTCTTTTTACAACTGTCACGTGACACGTCAAGCTCAGATGAATAAGGCTGAGTATTCAGCAGATTTCCAAAGGGAGAAAACTTCCAGACTATCCGAATCCACCTAAATCAGAGCAGAAAAGATGTGGACTACTATGTGTTGACAGTTCATTTAATCAAATCACTGGCAGGTTTAAAACCAGCAGATAATATAAAACAGAAAAAAACAGCCACGGACTAAAAAAAATATTCGCACTAAGTATTACATAGACAATACAGAACTGGTCGGTGAGTTCGGATGAAAGTAACTTCATTATAGGTTATTAATCTTGGTATTGATTGCGTAACACTATTTTAAATGGGCGACTTGGTGACCTGCTGTTATCAGGTGTTTAAGAACTGATGACGTGAGACTTATACAACGGTTTCACCGATTTGAAGTTGTTACGTCATCAGTTGTTCTAACCATTTCACGACGTGTCCCGCTACTCACTGAGAAAGCCGTCAATTTGTTTTGCATGTGCAAGCGTCACTGCAACTGCAAGTGGCCTGGTAAACAGCGTGAGAGGTAGAATAGTTGGACAAAATGGTTTCTTATTTAGGCAGAACCGGTCTCTTGACGGTCCGAACCAAACATAACTGAACAACAGCATGCGTGAGAAATAGGTCAGACTTCAACTTAACAGGAGTTTGGTGATCGAAACTCACTAACGGAAGCTTTATACTTGGAAAAGCCAGAAGCAACTCATTAAGTGGCCGTGGTCTTGATTGCATAATACTTGGTGTGAATGTATACATGTCCACTCCATGTCTGTCTTTGCTCGGTGTCTACAAAAGGCAAGACTTACGTCTGCAACTGGTAAGAATAAAAGAAACATTGACATCTCAGGATATGTCTTCGTTCTGCTCCGACAAAGTTATTAAAACAAGTCTATAGTTTCAAGTATCTAAATCTGGATGGAAGTATCCACGCTAACAGGGTTAGCTATTTTGTTATCATTGGCTACTCTTAAGTCTATTAAGCTCAGAAGCGCCATGATTTGGCGGAAAGGCATAACAAGATATATTTTCTACACTAAATACCATTATAACAACGATCGCAAGAAATTTTGCCGGAGAACGGCTGGTAGTTGGAAAGCCTATGCATTTTTACCGACAGCGGTGGCTACGGTCAAATGCATTCATCAGCTGTTGGTTGGGCTAGTACATTTCTATTCGAAAAAATTCACGAACCTTCAGTCACTATCACAAAGATAGCTAACAACTCCGGGTACCGACAGAATGGCTGTTGTTATGTCGCGGTGATTCTGTTCACTAAAACTGATATTCCTATGAACGATACTGTTTTAGAGGGAAGATGGACTAGTACTATATTAGAGTTTTTGCTAAACAATTCAGATGACTAGAGACACGACTTTGGTATTTAGGTGTGATGATAAAATTCATGCCAAATTAACTGTACTAATGTTTTTTTCAACGTTACACTCTGTCCATCTTTCCACAAGGTTTCACCGTTGACCTAACTTTTAAATTCTCTGTTGCACACAACAGTTATGTATTGTCGAGTTTGATTTCGCACAATGAAGCCAGATCCAAACTGAACATAATCATTCCATTGCATAGAATTGAAGAAATATCGACCATTCAGCAAACAGAACAACAATGCCAACCCTGTGTAATAGCCTTTCTCTTTCCGCATGAATGAATTAGCTTGTCACAAGGCTCTAGGTGGATGAGATGACTAACCTGCAGAAACCCAAAATCCTGAGGCTTAAAGGTCAATAGGTCAGGGAACATGATGAATCACTAGGTCCGTCAGGTGATTTGTCATCCAGGCCAACCTGGTGTGCGGAATAAACGTACGAACCTGTTTTGTCTATGCTTCGTTCTTACAGTGACAGAATAAGTTTAAGATAACTGATGAGTAGTAGAGGATTTTGGTTTTCATATAGGTAGTATGGCGAAAGTTGACAAACCGACATAAGTATCAGACATGAAAATTCTCATAGCAGTACTTACCGATATAATGCAGAAGATGTTGAGCCCGTTTCTTCGACATGGGTAATTCAAACAGTTCCGGATGCTCATCGATAAAGTACGTATCCACAGCTCCGGTGAGAAAACTTTTGTGATTGAAGACATTGACAAGGAATGGAATGTTTGTCTAAAATCGTAGACAGATACAGAGTGATTGCAGACCAAACAATTAAATGAAGTGACTTCAGAATGTTGAGTAAAGTACTAGGCCGTCCATGCAGTGATTCTTAGAAACACTGTTTGCCAAGCTGGGATTGCCAACTTTGGAGGTGTCGTTCATTCTGAACTACCTTGGTTAACATGCTAAATGCACCTGTTCATAGGTCTTTATATAATTCCTTTGTATAGTTGTGATGACGGTCAGGGATTCTAAAAGTCTTCTAATCTAAGCTCAGGATTAATAGGAGCTACCTTACGTTAAACTTCTTGTTGTAACAATATACATTTTGTCAACTGTTACAACAAGTGAACAGTCAAATCCAAGTGCTTTATGAGGCCCTATAGGTGCCACTGATCTACACGGGGTTAGACACTTTGAATGAAGGAGAGAAAATTAACTTTGACATATCGTGATGGATTGGTTGGAGGTCAAGGAACGGATCGCTAGGTAAGGAGGCCATCTATCCTCTCGTCGAAAAGATTTCGAAGTGAAAACGGTAAGTTCGTTCCATTTCCTGGTCAGCATATGTACCGTAGTTTAAATCCTTCCATTATAATGGGCAATAAACCAGTCGAACGCTAAAAACAGCGCTAACTTCTACCAGAATTCAATAGTCTAAAATAAACCACTACAGTTGATTGGGACAATATCTCAATTTCTTATATTAATACAGTAAACGAAAGTATTTGGCGACTTGTTGAGGTAATTACAGTACGAGGAAGCAACATACCTTACTGTAGCCAAGGTAAGATATTGCTAATAAGACCTAGTGTCAATACTATAAAAAAAACCTCTGGGTCATTAGTATTCTATGCACTTCCTTCGATTTAGATTAATCTGTCTAGTAAATGTCCACAAATTACATATCAAAACTTTTAACGCCACAGGCTGTATGCTATTGTAAAACACTGACACGTGTGTAACCTATTGAACAAGCCCTCTCTGCAAAATGACAGGATAGTTTACCCTAAAGTACTGCCGGGCACGACCTTAGTTTGAAAGTTTCTATCAAACCGATATCTGTTTATTGCCAGCACACTAATCACAAAGTCAAACTGTACGACACTAACGTTCCAGTTAAAGAGCTTGGAGTCAATATTCTTTAGTCGACAGTCGAAAATATAAGATTATGCAAGATATCCGCACCAAATTTCGTACGAATGAAGTCAAACAGTTTGGGCGTCGTGTTTAACATGTTATTGATAAATGGATTGACAATAACACAACGTTATGAGCAAGTTGTAATACTCTACGTTTCAACCACCTCGGGTGGCCTTCCTCTGGATTGTTGTTGACTTCGATTACAACACTCCTGAGGAAGGCCACCCGAGGTGGTTGAAACGTAGAGTATTACAACTTGCTCATAACATTGTGTTATTCTCAATCCATTTATCAATAAGATTATGCAGTTATTTGAAACAAAAGTGAATGTGGATCATAAGGCTGATTCACATCGAACAGATTATAATCCAGTCCATAATCTTCCAAAGATGCAGTTCATCGACACTATCACATTTAAGTAAACGAAACAGTGAACAACAAACGCGGAAATAAACAAAAACAATCACTCGAAAGCCTGTCAAAAAGGACAACCTCGCGGATTATAAGCAGACTGTGTCACAAAATGAACACATTTAGACGACGATACTGTTCAATCATTTAAACCAATTTCGTGCTTTAATGGAACCATCATTTGAACGATAGGTCGTTCCAGGCTGGCTGAGTGTGCCATTTACCAAAGTAGTTTCTAAACCCTGAACGAAACGATTTTAGACGCTTAGAAGTGGGTTATAATGGCGACTTTCAATGATTTCAGTTGGCGTGAAAAATACTGTGTAGCAAACAAGCTCGTTTTCAGTTATTCATCAGCAAGCTAAATACATACGCACGTAAGAAGTTTCCTTTACAGACGTCGCAGACTACGA
>JTDE01002001.1:36070-52446 GCA_014338405.1 Paragonimus skrjabini miyazakii
AGTCTGCCCAAGCACAGTTGTTGCTTGTCTCTGGGTTCACAAACAGGGGGTCGTCACTGAGTCGATATGGATAGTTTCGTTAACAGTTTCTCAGTTCTAATTGCTACCATGCTGCTGTCGTAAGTCGATCTCGAATGTCAGTCCAAACCTGAGGTCAACGTCGTTATCATTTCGTTGACGCCAATTCATGAGGAAAAAACAAAATACTGCACACATCGAAGGAGTGACCTTGAGAAATATTTTTTGTCGCGTGCATTGCAGTTTTGTTTAAGTGCAATTGTCAATCGTCGTCTTAATTTGTGCGACAGACAAGAGTACTGAAAGAGTTAAAGCCATCCAAGAAACAAAACTAATGAGGAAAATGTATTATTCATTCGCCTACATTTATTTAGGAGCTAGCAAATGAACATAGGAAAAGGTTCAATGCTTTACATATATATGAAAGACTGTCTCACTTTAACTCCATGAATGCGAAACTCTCGAAGGGCTCGAAGCATTTTATTGGCAGCATGTTGGAACTGGCTGGCTTTGGCAACCACTTTGACCAGCAGCGAATCGTAGTAAGGTGATATGACAGCACCGGCAAACGAAGATGCTGAATCCAACCGAATACCCATGCCCTCGCCAGCACGGAATACCTGTCATGGAGAAAAATCCAACTACGTGTCAAGAAAAGCGCCGTAGATTAGATGATAGCCCTATAAATAATTGCGTCCTCCTCGGTTAATGGTTTGAGGTCATTAAACCTCAACCTGTATACAAAGATTAACTGAACTAATTCACATATTTAGGCTGAAATACTTTTAGTACATGTGGAATACCCCAAAGCAGATAAAGCGACTTAAGTTGAGTAATCCATAGACGCCAGAAACGCGAATACTAAATTATGTAATTCTATACTCATGGTGTTTGAAACCAAACAAAGTTTTCCAAGTCATTGGTGCTACAAGCGATCATGATGTCAAAACCTGGAAAGACTCACCCGAGACCTGAGCCCACAGTCCTATGATCGATGACTGATGGCGTCACCTTCAAGTTGCCTCTGTGTTTGACCGTCAACACCTGGTTATTTGGTGGCCTAACCTATACTGTTACCTAGTCGTGGTGGTCAGGCTTGTGAACTGCATCGATTCGGAGGGCTATGCTGACTAGCATTTCGGTTCTTTTAGATACAACATTGTCAGACAGGCTAGAAGAGAGCAGTCAAACGAAAAACAGTTGTACTCACAGGATTGTGTGTCGTACCACTGACCGCCTAAGAGTGTTTGGGTAGCGAGACACGATCCTATAGGTATACTGCAAAACTATTTTTACGGTTACGGTACTGTTGTATTCTTTATCAGGAAGAAAGCAAAAACTCCGTTTATTCGTGCTGTTGCCCATCGCAGATGTACCGACTAACAGTGACTGGCTGACGGAAACCTCCGCGTGGATCAAAGTGGTCTTACAGTGAGTATACGAAATCCCGAATCATCAAAACCACTACTCCACAATACGTTCACTTTCTAGGTAAACTATTAAGGCATGTGTAATCTAACAAACAGTCAAGCTACAAAAAAAGTTGTCATAAACGTTATTGTCTACCAGCCTCAATTTGAGGAAACCTTTCGGCAACTGTTAACGGCTTCAGTAGTGCGGTTTACACTTTATTTTTGAAGTATTTCAGACGAAATAAACTACACACCCACTTGAATATGTTGAAGAAGGTTACTTTGCAAAAAGTTACACGAATCCATAAATCCCTGGCTTCTCAGTTCTGTGGATTAACTGAACATTGACATCAGTGTGTCATGGGGGTCAATTTTTATTAAGTATGAATTTGAAGAGTGCGAGAATCACAGTAGAATGACAAAAGTTGAAACCTTTTCTGCTAACCCGGTTCAAGTCATTTCCTATTCACGTACCTGTCTTCGGTGGTCAATCAATGTGGTCATAAATAAAAACTGTGGATTATTCTATTGCACTTCTTGAGTTCAGTTGAAGACCTGATGTGTGAGATGGGTTACTGCCAGATAAAGGATTAAACTGCCGTTCAGTCCGACCCATTTCCTCAATATAGTTGGAAATAAAGTAGTCATAACATGTTTTACAAGATGCGCGAGCTGATAGGCTGTTTACTACTTTTCTACAAAGAAGATAAGGTAGTCAGTATTTTTAACCAACAATCTGAGAAGCATTTAGCTGTACTAATTCCTCTCTGGTTGCCGTGATCTGCACAGTCAAGTCGCAGTTTTTATCAAGCTGTGAAAAATGAATTCACCAAACATTTTCACAGCTTCTATGCGCTGATTCTCTTTAGTGAGACTTTTTTTACAGTGATTAAAAAATATCACTACGTTGCACTACGAGGAGATTTCTGACATACAAGTGACTGACATAAAAGTAGATAGGGTATTATCAACTTGCCTAAATTCATATAAGATGAGAGGACGTCGAACACATAATCGTTATACTGGTATTGGAAATTCACCTATCAGTATCTAAATTGATCCTGTAAACACTAGTTATGTACAATGCTATGTGTGTTCGAGACCTCTATTTTTGAAATGCAAACCACTTGAAACCTTGGCCGAGAGTAACGGAATTTTCTTCTTGTATGTCTGCCTGTATGTCTGTGCTCATTCCCAGGGTAGTATATTTCCGTCAGACCCGCTGGATGAGGAGATTCAGTTTTAGTTAGCTGATTTGGCTGACGAAAAAGTGTTGCAGTTTGGCAACATTCAAGCGGTACAAACAACGCTATTTCGCGTTCTGCTAAGTACTTCGAAATGCGCTTCGCAGCTTCAGCATGCAAAGTGCTTCTGCAAGATTGCTGTGATTACGTAGAATTAAGGTTAGATAATGAAGTCAGGAACTTGTTTGACCGGTTTGTATAACTGGGGAGCTGCATCAGCAGCGGCGGCGGAGATGTGGGGAATGAAATAGAGGCGCGTATTTCCAAGGCTAGGGCGGTATTCATCCATCTGGAACACCTAGGGCAACGAAGAGTTCTGTTTGAGGCTGAAGAGTCGCGTATATCAGACAACAGTGAAGGCTGTATTACTATACGGTAGCGAAACATGCCCACTTAGGGTAGAAGTCCTGAACCGTCTTCAGATGTTTGACCACCGATGCCTGCGTTCAATCGCTTGTATCGGGTGGCACCAGCGAGTAAGCAACGAGGAAGTTAGGAAGCGGGTGTTTGGCACTGATTGTCAAACAAGTTCTCTCGTTTAATCACTATATTTGCACAGAATTAGATGGTTAGTCCATGTACTAAGGACGCCAGCCAGTCGTTTGCTACACCGAGCACTGTTTGTCGGCGCAAGTGCGAGGTGGACAGATGATGACCCGGCGTAGACAAATGAAATCGTTCACGAAGGGGTTGGGCACTGTAGATCGGGTTCGTCTCCCGGGTAGGAGCCCTCGCGACTCACAGAGTCGGTGGCTGGAGACGTTAGGTAATATGGCGGTTAATTGATCCCAGTAGTGTGAATTTTTTTGTCCGAGTTGTCTGTGAAGTGAGTCCACTTAATGACGCGAGGCAGTAAAAGCTGTAAGGAGGCTGTCTTGCTGATGACGCCTTACTTTCACTTACAGCTTGGTTGCTTGTTTGCAAGTTGTAGGCGCCTTGATGTTGTATGTGTGAATGTAGACGTAGCTATTTTTAGAAGTTAGGTCCCCTTACTCTGCCCTTCTTTTTTCTTCTCTCATCCTATATAGGGGTGTTTTCCTGGTTGTGTGGCAGTTAAGCATCAGTATGAGCCACTGATCTATTGCTGTCTATGATGATGATGATGAACCATTCATAACTAAGCTAACCCTTAAAACAGTGTCCATTATCACCACAAGATAATCAGTACAAACCACCTCTTGTAGGTGCGTCTACGTCTATCTGTTACATCATCTGGTGACATACATGGAATACTTCTTGTTCATCAGTGCTAACTTGTACTCATAAACAAGTCAGCGATGGAATCCTTTAACAAAAGAAGATATGCACGCACGTTCAGGTGATAGGAATTGCCCTGTCAGGCTCAACAATTCCACCTGGATATTTTATATATTTGGCGAGCTATCGAGTTGAGTGAGCTGATAATACCTATCAACTTTCTGGAATTCCAAGTCAAATGTTTTATTCCTTATACGAAAGTTCGGTGTAATCTCTCCAACATAAACGTCATACCAAATGGTCAGTAGTTTCTTCAAAGGTCTGATGGAAACAGAGATTGAAATTTTTGTCTTAGAACAAACAGATAGCTTTGAGGGGGCAAAGCTGTCAAAAATCACGGGGTAGCTAAGATCTTATCAGAGATACGTCATACAGCAGTTATAACAATGAACCGGGTTATTTAATAAAAGAAACACCTGAAAAGTTATTGAAAATATGTCGCAAGGGTTTAAGTTGGGATCGTGAAGTAAACTTTTTAAAGTATTTGATGTAAACGCACAACATAAGTACTATTTGATTTCTAAATCACCCAAATAAACGGAAACAACTGAAGTGGCTGGGATTCGAACCATCGACTTTCATTCCATGGAGTTATCATAACTAAAAGAGAGCAGATTTACCAACATTTTCAACGAGTACACTCCCGAGTAAATCAAAAGTTAGCCGCCTGAACTGCTTATCAATTCTTTAAGATACACACTGACAACTCGTCAGAATATAAGATTATTCGTTTTGTGCTGCATGTCACCATACTGACTATACTGTATCCAAGTTATCTCCGCCTGACTTTAGCAGAAAACCACAGGATCTTGCACCGCTTTCCCAGCCACTTTTCCGTTTCAGGTCCAATGCCTTTTACCTGACTCGTTGACTGTAAAACGCTTCGAAGCTCTTCATCGCCTGTGGCGAAGATGCACATGCCGCGTCACCTCTCTTTTGTTTTGCAAGTCAGCTTTATAACAAATACTGAACGATCCAGCAGTTGGGAGAATTGCTGGCCAGCAGATACTAAAGTTCTATTCCGATTTGCTCTTGTTTACACCACGTTGTAGAGTCATAATATGCCAAATGTGCTGAAGATGAATAACTTGCAAGCACTTGTTAACTGGTTGAATATTCACTCAGCTGGAATGAATGAAGATACAAATTGTTCTTTCCAAGTGTTGGCTTCCTAGAACAGTAAACGCTTATATGCGTCTCCTGGCTAAGAAAATAAAATACATAATATTTCCACTAATAACTGTCAATGACATATCGCTGAACTGGGTAAGGCTCACCCTGCTGTCGTGGGTTTTTTATCACATGTGAGCCAGACGCCATCCGATCCAATGCAATACTTCAAGATTTAAGGGTTATGATTTATAAAATCGGATGTCTGACATAATCACAGATTCATCTCATTTTCTATCCAGTTTGTTATTGCGAGCTGGTTTGGTGCATCGTAAAGTCATATCAGCCTTCTTCCACACAAACTTTACCCAACCAATCCACATAATGCCACAGATTTCCAAAACATTGAAGGAGAAGTACTCAGATTCATTTTCGGAACGTTTGCACTTAAAATGCACTGTTACGAAGTCAAATAACCCTGTTCACCAACTGTGATGAAGCTATCCGGTCTTCACAAAAACGTGTTGCACGCAATTTACTTTTATTTCTGTCAGAAAAAATGTTTCCCAGCGGTAATTTCCGATACAAAAATAATCCTTAAATAGATGGATGTCATACGTAAAATATTCCTAATATCACCTGTAGTACTCCCGTAGCATGATGCTATTTTGTAAAGTCGATTAGCACGAAAATCTCGTCCATATTATCCAACTTATTTTCAATTACGCACACATATGAGTTCATTTTAATGTTTGAACCGTATCCGTGAGCAACATAGCTCGAGTTGTCGACGATCCAGACGAAACGCTAATAGGTACCAGTTACCTAGATGAGAGTAAATCGAATTTGGAAACATGTAGAAAAGGGAGCGTAAAGATAAGTTAACTGACATATCGGAACAGCGGTAATATAGGTCTTATCCCGGTCAATCTTACTGGAAAAGGCGGTTGGTTTAAATTACTCCACCTGGAGTCTATGGCTCAATGGTCTGACTTGCCTGGTGTAGGGTTCCATCTACAGCCGGTGAATCAACAGGTTGGTTCACTTGACACCGAAGGAGTACTCCAGTCATGAGTCAAAGTGAATAAACCACTGATGTTTAATTCTACCTAATGCTACTACCAATTTTTATGTATTCCAAAATATACCAAACTTTCCAGTTAAGATGACGCTCAACGTATGCTGTAAGGATTTACAACGATCAGCGGTTGCAGGCATAACATACGCCTGGGTTGACAGCTATCAGAAAGTCTAAACCCAGCCCAGGGTGTATGGGAAACGTTGGACTCGAATAAACAATCGCAGGATAGGTAGTCAGGTGATCTGAGCTGAAGAGATAAGGGCCAGTACCAAGTGTTACAGAATCTAGCTCATGAGAACACAATTAGCTGACAACTTATTTCCACGAATGGTGGATGTAAGGCAAAGAAAGGAATGAATAACAAGTAATTTTCAAGTAAAATGAATAAACGAAACATTCGTCGGAAAGTCTTTAAGTTTCCCCAATTACATGGTCCACATCATCTAATGAATATTGTTGAAAACTAGTGGGTTGATAAAGCAGTACAAAAGTTCACAAAAATCGCTTTGTTTAAACATTATTTAACTAACCATAATCCTGAAAAATATCTGTAATATGAAAGTTGGCAATGTAGTCTGCAACTCTACAGCCTGAATTAATGATATAACACCAATAGATAAGTTATCAATTTCATAAACAAGTGTAGCAGTGAAAATAGGCGTTCCATCCAAACTGTGGGCGTTAGAGGCCAGAGGCTGTTGATTACTGACATAATGAACGTACGTGCTAGCACATACCAGATATCATTTAGGCTACTGGCTGTACGTAAACCTACGAACAAAATGTGGTTAATGTGCGTAACAAACCAGCATCAGTTGGTGAAAAGACTTATACCCAGATGACGTGAACTTCAATTAGAGTTACGCCCAGCTTTACAGTCAATATGTTGAGGCAACATCAGGCTCCGAGCGCTGCAAACTCTGAACGTACCGCCACGTCGAGTTAAGAACAACGCCCAACAGTTAATCAACCATTGTAACACGGACAGGTGTGACAACTGTTCACATTTTGACGCAGATCTGATTTAAAGAGATGTTTGGCTAAATTTGTTGCTCATAAAACTGACTAAACAAACAAAACTAACTCCAACAACAAACAGAGTAATGTAATCGTCTTCATAATTGTGCACGCCTGCACAAGATTCTGACTGTTATCACAATGACTTGGTAAATGAAACATTCATGTTGTCCATAGTGTTAACAAAAGTGCTAAACCTAAATCCCAGAAATATTCGCTTAAAACCAAATGGGAGATATCAGAAAGTTAGGGCAAATAAAACATTGTTCAAGGCATTACAATGACTAGATTATGATCAGATTGTGGTTAACAGGATTCATCAATATATGCATCTCAGCCGCCTCCAAGTCTCGTGTTCTATATTCACATGTTTACATGTGACTGGTGGAAAATATTGAGACTTAAAACTGATGTTCGATGAGGACTGAAAACCTGAAACTTCATCGATACTTGCCAGAGTAATCGAATGCATCCAAATTACAAATTTCCTTTGGTACAAGTAAAAAGTACCAACATTGTTTAACGTCAAGCAGCAACAGGAATCAAGATTAATAGAAGAATAAACAATCCAGTTCAAGGTGCGTGTAGATCAGTGTTAGCTACGTTGGCGTTTTGGAACCGTGGTTATTAAAACTAATCTGATGGCACTCAAGATGGAGTTCAGTGTTTAAC
The DNA here is from genome assembly GCA_014338405.1 of Paragonimus skrjabini miyazakii. Taxonomy (NCBI): domain Eukaryota; kingdom Metazoa; phylum Platyhelminthes; class Trematoda; order Plagiorchiida; family Troglotrematidae; genus Paragonimus; species Paragonimus skrjabini miyazakii. Next base: position 43,882 of record JTDE01002001.1, read on the forward strand.
CTTGGAAAAGGTTAAGCAAAATAAAGCAACAGATAGTCAGTCGTTTCCAATACACCTAAACCCGAGTCAGAATTCCGGAGCTGAGAACAACTTGTGAACCACTAATAACGTTTGTGAATAACATACTTTGCTTGACTTAAAGTTTCCTCAGATCAGGTGAGGCAATGAGAGATATCAGGACAGACGAGACATGAATCGATGAGATAGTTCAAAAATAACGAATCGACGTCAGTCTTACAAAATGGCTGTCAACAGTAACTTCGAGTTGTCTAGTTCTGTAGAGGAGAGGGTGAGGAGATGGAGAAAGTTATGAGGTAGGTATAACCACTTGGATGATTCAGTTTTGAAATGCATTCGTTTCAACAGGGTTGAAGTTCACACACTGGATACAGGTTGTGAACTTGATGTGGAAAATATTTGCCTAAATGAACAAGGATATCGGGCTAAGACTCTATCTGACAAAAGCCGCCCTTTTAAGTTGAACCTCAAAGTAATTTTGCGTCTTCAAATAGCTTCCTATCTGACACTTATTCAACCACCCTCCACACAGTTCTAATTTTACACTAATTCAGTCCTTATACAATCATTTCTGAATAGCCGCCAAACCGAATTGACCGCTCCGTATAAGTCTAAAATTGACTGTGTTCATTCACTAAACTGTCTGCGAAGATTTACGGCTATCATTACAGTAACCGTGTGACTCAAGTCCATGAAATTGTTTATCATATATCTGATAATGTTGTCTACGTATGTTTGACGTTGAACATTCATTTCTTTAAATAGATAACGCTTGACTGATTAGGACTGATCAAAACTGAATGTTATGAAATTTCCTTAAATTGGTGCAGAGGAACACATCATATAGATCTGAATGACTATTGGTACACACCTTCTACACAGGATAGTGAGAAGTGCAAGTGTTGTCCACGGTTAAATCTATTACTGGTGAGTAGTAAAGGATTTTGATTTTTATGTAGATTGAACATCATCCACAACTCGTCGCAGTTAAATGGATATTGAATGGATTGTACCACTTTCGGAAAGAAGTTAATGTATGGTTATCATACCGAACAAATTTGTTTTTTAATGTAAATATACATGCGATATTCGCGAATGAAGATACTAACTTCAGTAAACTAGTTATGAGAGAGAAGAAAAAAACATTAAAGGATACAAGAAGTCACACCAAAAACTGTAAGTACTTTAATTAGGTGAAATTTCAATCAGCATCTATTAGGACCTATGCGAGAAGCCAGTAACACGTTACAGAACAAACGCTCAATTGTAAAGTTCTCAGTCCTCAAACTACCATGCTGTACGAGACACCTGACTACTGCCATCACCTTAACCAACATTGTGAGAATGGCACAAGGCGCGACAAGCGGTAGCTTTGCAGTTGAAACAAATATTCTAATTGTCAAAGCCTTGATAGCCGGATTACCACTGTTATGAAAAGATTATGCTTACTGTCTCTGAAAACACGAAGACAGAGCAATTGTTCTTTGCGTGTGTTATTCATGCATGTGCAAGGCTAACGGAGCATAAATGGTGAGAAAAAGTAAATCATGGAATATTGTTTACAACGGTGGGACAAACATGACCTTGATCATTAGTATGAGTCTAATGTGTCTATGGCGTTGGCATTAGATAACCCAACATGATTGAAGGCAGGGATAGAACTGGACAAGGTATTTTCGGACGGCAACATTTGAAGTATAATTTTTCAACGCATCGTAAGTTATGCTTGAGCAGTAGGTGGCGTGTAGATAGAAAAACACGTGACAGTCTAGGGTACGAGCATTCGGGTTCAAATAGACCTTTGAGTTTTCCCGTATCACGTTTTAATTCTAATGGTTCAAGAGGTCGGCACTGAATAGACTGGACTCTTTTCCGTCCCATTTATATCTTTGTGCAATTAACTGACAATACCAACCTATGTAGCTCTGTGTCAAAAATATAAGCCAGTTGACTGGATAAATATATGACCATTCCATTGATGGCTGGTTAATGACCCAATAGATGAATACATTAAGGAGCCCTTTAGTGAATACGATTGGTAGTTTTGAGGAATCCAAGCTGTCAACAGAACTAAATTAACAACAGCCATCTTGACTTACATCAATACGGCCGGAATCTGGTTGGAAGTTTTTCCCTGGATCTTCCGTGGTCACTCGACATTGAATGGCGTAACCAAATGGTTTCATTTCTTCTTGACGCAGACCAAGGTCTTTCAATGAGTAACCCTCAGCCACTCGGATTTGTGAACGGACCAGATCCACTCTGAATGAAATGAAAATCAACAACACCAACACCATCAAAAATGCCCCATAAGACAGTCAGTCACGTTGCCAGAATGCGTGTACATGTCTGGCACACGTTAAAAAGAAACTGAAATTGCGAAATTGTGAAGCAATTGGATATCTCATATTCGTCCAAGAAGTCAGTTTTGTAAGTAACTGTTTTCTGTAGCCAACATCAGACCCTGAGAGTTACTTAAAATGCCTGAAAATTTGAGCCGGTTATATAAGTCCGAAAAGTTGTGGTCAATAAGGTGGATAACAGTCCATCAGAGGTGAGTGTAAGGGTTGGTGAATTAGCAAATAAGACATACTTTTGTCACGAGATTCTGCGTAGTTTTATACAACTTTGACATCCGAAAGATTCGACTGTCCAAATAGTTGAAGCGGTAAGTTACAGAATTATAGTGCTCAAAGTACTGTCCGTTTGTACGCCACAAAACGACACGTAAAGAGAGAAGGTTTGTCCAATGATACCTCTTGTATGCAAGTTATTTAGGATTATTTTAATCAATAAATCATACCAAACCTCCATCAAGAAGTTATGTGGGTAAATCAAGTACGTTATAGTTGTAACATGCACATCTAATGAGATTACCAAATGAGTAGTGCATATTTCGCTTAAACCAGTTCTAAACCAACGTCTGTTGTATTTAGAGTCTGTAAGATTAAAAAAGTACTACAGCAATTTTTCATTCTTTATAAACATACCCGGTAATTTCCTCGGAAACTGTATGCTCCACTTGTAACCGGGCGTTTACCTCGATGAAGTAGTATTTACCACTGACTTGATCGTACAGAAATTCTACTGTTCCGGCACTTTCGTAGCTATTAGAGTAAAAAAAAACATGAAGAAAAAAATCATTTAGACGAAGTTGTATATACACAGTAAATTTGACACAAAAACCCATATGATCAGAAAAAATATTTTACTGCTGTCTTAGCAAAATACGCAGGTTGGTTTTGTATAAGTTCCGTAAATACAGTATAATTTTCCATTGGCATCGTTTCATTTTGCTAAATGCTGGAAAGCCGTCAAAGAACCAAAACAAATGACTGATTTGTCTTCTCTCAAATCAAGCAAGGGTTCTGGCGTTGTCAAAATAAAAAACGAGGACTACGTAGCCATGACCTTCTTCGTGATACGCATATTCTAGTTGGATGCCCCTTCAAGTACCGACTTAAATACATCGATGACACTGTAAGCAGTGGTGTCACGTGGATGTACTTCCAAAATCTCGTATAAGAAAAACAAACCAACGAACAACCAGATACTAGGGAGTGATTGTTCACCAACACCAAAAGTGTATCATTAAGGTCTGTATTATCCATACACAATTTGGTGCATTTGGTTTATGGGTATCTTCAAGTCTAGTCGTGAACAGGTTTTATCTAACTTTGTTCATAGCTATTTCAAGTTTGCAGGAATTGTTGCAAGCAATTCAACAGGTTCACAAATGATGTTGACATCATTTAGCAATGTAGCACTGTTTATATTTTTGTCCGATTTTATTTCCAGCCACAGTTTTAGTCTCTGTATTCCATTAGAATAGGTTAAAGATCTTAGGTTTGTATGGAATATATTCTACTTGAATACAAAGAAGTGAGGTGTAGGAAAATTAAAAATGTGACTAAGGGTAGATTAGTGAACCACTTATTGCCAAACAACTTTTTCAGAATAATAGAAAGAAAATTTTAAAAAATGACTGCTCTTGTTTAGCTCTATAAGTATTAAGAAAATGAGGTTTGAATGCTCAATGATAAGTGTACGACAGTTCTTTTCAAATTCAGATGAACTCTTTTTATTCGAACTTTAACGTACTTCGTGAAACCGATTGCCAATATTGATCGTTTTTCTATACCAGTATAATCTATGACAGAAAGTTGTAATTGGTCGTCCATCTTAAATATACGTGAAATGGACAATAGTCACATTTCTTCACGTTTTTGTCGATTACTTACAAAGAGAAGTTAGCTACAACCTCGATTCACAGAACCCAAAACATATACAACGTAGACTGACTGGGAAAAGGGATGAGGTTTAGTAACATAATAATGGGTTACAAGCGTTATCTGAAAATCTTTGTGCATATCCGCCTGCAAGGAGAAGGCATTGAATCTGGAAAGCAACGATATGCAACGCACTAATGCATTACTGAAAATACGTTTAAAAGTTGATCAATTAAACAAAAACAAATGTCACAAACTGACATTAGTTATGTAACAAACTTTTCTAGCTGTTAAACTGAACATTTGCTTAGGCGTTAGAGAACTGGCAGTCAATCACAGTGATACACATCTGACAGACTATTTTGTTTTTACGTAATATACCGGTTCCGTGAAAGTTAAGCTGACGTCCACATAAATGAAACGGATAGCACCTGCATCAATACATCATGAAACATATTCTTAGGTGTCATTCAACCACGTGTCAAAAATCAATCTACTGACCATAGCAAGCTCGATGCACTGGACTTCCTCGATCGCCAAACACATTCTGGTGATCAATCATTTAGTTGATCCTGTCGGATCTTCAGAGCTATCGTTACATAAACTCAGCTTGAAACTGCCGGCAAATGGTGAATAAAAAAGTATAGGCCTGTCTTATTTTCAAAGGTACTCACGTAATCTTTCTCCTTGTGCTGAAGAAGATTGTCTCAGTAGTGTGCGAAGGAATGTAACTATTTTGAATATTTTGTTTACTCGCTGCTGTGGGCAGTTTTTTAAAGTTAGGCTGGTTTTGCCTTAGCTACGGGTGATATTGAATCAAAATGTCTACTTCCCCCGACATACGTCTCCCTTTCTGTCTTCCCTCTTTTTGACGAACCAAACAAGTGTAACTTTGCGAACAAAAAGAAGGAATAAACCGAAACAAATGAAAGTCATGAAACGCAGTTGACAAGATTAGGTATACAAGCTCACAAACAACAGTGACACAATGCCACGTTTGAGAGCATTCATAATCAGCTGTTGAGATGACCGTGCATTATACAGCATGGCACGTAAAACTTCCAGTTTTGTTCAACAGCGTAATCAAGGCTATTATGCACGGTGACCATGTTATCGCTTGGCAACTCAATGGTTAATTCTAATACTTACTAGCGACTTGAACGGAGCATATTATCACAGCCGCTCCTTCGGATACGGATAACATGGCTCAATTGGCGTAGACGGCGCATTTTTACTGCATCGGTCATCAAAGTGGTGAAAGTTAAAGCAACAGCAATGAAGCCAGTCTTGGATCTAGCTAGTATTTTAACGGCAGTAGCGTTACCATCATCAGCCAGTTATCCAAACTTAAATTTCGATGGTTTGCTGATTGACAAGTACCATCCTAAGAGTGCGAGCGTCGCCCACCTGCAATAGTCTGTTATTAAAAAGGATGGTGTCGGAGTTTTAGCGCACCTTCCCACTGTTGGTACACATGAATCATCAAGCCATCTACCGGTAGGGGTCTACGGATAAGTCATACGTTGGTTGCTTCTTCAATTCTCAATCATTTTTGTAACCTCAGCCTGCTCCACAGCATGGCAATTCTATAAGCTTCCAGTATTCCGGCTTTCAATAGATACGTCTTTCAGAAAACTGTAAAATTGTGAAATTTTCACTTGCTACCCTTCTGATTTATATCAAGATAACACAAGCAATCTGTCGGTTTTATGCATTCGATATCCGCCAATTTTTCCGCCTAAAATTATTAAACAGTACATGGGGCACAGTTTTATTTAATTTATAATTCTGAGTCATAAAAACACAGCGGAAGCAGCAATTTTAAGGCGTGGTCTTCGCATAAATCTACCCCGTACAGAAAGAGACCATATGAGAAATCAATTCCCCAAGTACTTTCACTTTATACCCGTGGCATTTTTAAACAATATCACCAAAATCTCAGGTTAGAGAACACTTCTAGAAGAGATTAACAGTAGAAGAGTATATCAACCGTTGCATTCTGACAATTTTAGCTAGCAACATAAGACCCTAGGTCTGAGCAACCTGTTTTACATGGTCAGTGAGCACCGTCAGTTATAGACACTTCTCAGTAGTACTGCTTAATTGTTCATGCTGTTGGTTAGTGTGACAATGACAGCTTACCGATTATTTAACCAGCGTTTGTCGGCTGGACACAGAGGCTCACTCATGCGCCTCTTGGCCTTACTCCTTCGGGATGCGTGGTGTGTGAATGGAACCACAGGTGTTGTAGCGGAAATCACTTGTGGTGATGGTCAAGCACAAGCGTCCTATGGCTTCGGTCACTGTGACAGGCTAATCCGAAACGGATGACGTTAACCAGGTAGAGACCAACTGTTGGACAAACAAAGTAACTTTTGAGTCAGGACCTCTCAATTCTTACTAATTAAGAATGCGTCAGTACATGTGCAATGCGCTTGGGTGATCTTGGTCTAGCACCTCAACATTCTCTATCTCATGGTACACTCCACGAGCATTTTGTCCTTAGTTTTCTGGAACAATTCCACCTGGCAAAGCGACAATCTTACTATGATGGACTCATTAACCCACTTGATACTCCAATATTAAAGCTGTATTGACGTATAAGGAGGGCTGTCATAACGCAGAGGCAAAACGGATCCGCTTTTGATTGTGCAATTGGACGTACCCGACAAATTTAGCTAATCGTACGGCGTCCGACAATATTGATTTACGAATCCCAGGGTCTAAATGCGGTGCCGGAGCAATTTCAATTACTTTCTGATGTCTTCGCTGCACCGAGCAATCCCGTTCGAATAAGTGCACGACATCGCCATACTTGTCACCTAAACCAGAAAATGCAAAAAATATGAGTAAGGTTAACAAAAACGAAAACATGTGGAGACTATCTGCGTCTTTGTTGTTTACTCATTTGTAGGGAAATAACCTCATGTTGGCCATTTGCAGCATAAGCGTGCTGCGTGGATCCTACAACTGGTTTGAGTTGGTCATATTCTGAGCTCAATGAACAATAAAATTACCTACAAAATCTTACCAAGTTTCTCTAAAACGTTGGTGCGAACCTTTGGATCGTTCGGTTTTATTACCATTGAGGTACATAAAATTTACCTGGATAACTATGCATTTACGTCGCCAATACTGACAAGAATACCTTATTCAAAAGTCAACTATACCGTTTATTCCCGCATATTTTCATTCTGCCTTAACTCATAACAAGTAAACCGGAATATTTAAACCATTTTCTCTTGATAATACTTATTGAACTGATATATGTCACAACTGTTTTGAAACCAAAACATTCCTTTTGCAGTTTTTAACCAAACCATTTTCTAGTCGTGATTATATGACAAAACTTTTAGCAACTACTTTGAAAGATACAACAAAGCGTTGATAGAGCACGTCCCTGTTGTTTGTTTTTGTGGAACCCACCTAGGATTTGGACCTCAATGTGTCTTGGACGTTCGATGAACTTCTCGATGAACATCGCACCATCACCAAATGCAGCTTTGGCTTCGGAGGTTGCCATTGCAAAACTTTCTGGTAACGACTGTAAATTGTGTTAAAATTGAAGAACATATGTTTCATTTTTTTCAAGCACGGAGGAAAACTAAGAATGAAGAAAACGGACGGAAATCCTAAAAACTGTGTTTCACGTAGACGGAACAAATGAAATAATTGTATTTTCGAATTAATTAACCTAAAAGTTCTGAGGTTCGTTTGAAAATACTTCAGACTTACGTAAATATATTACGGTGTTACAAATTCATCTGTAGTTTGCCATGTTCAATTGTAAAGGGTATTTTCATAGGATGTGCACAACAAGAATGCAGAAAAACGACAATGAAGAAATAATTCTCGCAAATTATCGGATTCAGGGGATGCTTACTTTTAAATCTCGCACAACGCGCATTCCGCGTCCACCACCACCAAATGCCGCTTTTAATATGACCGGTAAGCCATGTTCGTTGCTGAATTGTGTAGCTTCTTCAACAGTTCTGATGGGACCTGGACTACCTGGAACAACCTGAAATATTTTGAAAATATATTAAATCACAAACGTTTAGTAGAAAATGAAGACACTCTGAAGTTTACGAATAACCACATATTTTGGAGAAAAATTGATGTAACCTAATCGTTCGTTTTTAGATTTCCTGAAAAACTCATCTACGGCATTCTAGTGAACCAAGCAAAGCTAAGTAGCAAAACCTGCAAAACACAGTAAAACTTACCGATATTTTTGCGTCAAGAGTAGCCTGTCTTGCTTCGACTTTGTCTCCCATTTTGTGGACTATTTTGGACGGAGGCCCAATGAAAGCAATAT
>JTDE01002001.1:52546-76253 GCA_014338405.1 Paragonimus skrjabini miyazakii
AAAGCAATATCTGCATCCTCGCAAGCCTTAGCAAAGTCAGCTCTTTCACTAAGAAAGCCGTACCCTGGATGTATAGCGTCCACGTCGTGTTTCTGTATCGAAGAGCAAGGAAATAAGCTGGTAATGAACGATAGTGTTGATTCCAAAAAAATTTATAACTGAAAGTCAACGTGAGAAAGATATGAATTAAACAATTCCCCAGACTTACTTAGGTTTCTTCCGTGATTAAATATTAGCCATAAATTCCATAGTTATCTTAGCGTAAATTTGCTAGTTCACTGGAATTTATCACATGGTTTCAAGCTAAATAACCAAAATGGTCGTTGTACGGAAGTGAATATTTTTGGACATTGAATTTACTTCCTTGTATAACAATAATAAACAGCTTTTAGCGTTACTTACTTTTATCTAATTCACAAAGTAGAACCCAATTTACCTTGTGGGACCTAAGGCAAGCACTAATATGCTTTGTGATTGTTAGTTGAGTCCATCAACCTCTGATCGCTCAAAGCTGGTTCTGTCATAAATTTGGAGTGATAACAACAGCGGACATAAGAACTATTCCAAAACTATCGCGACCGAAATGCATCATGTTACTACTTTACTCACTTTGGCAATTTCAATTATTTCAGGAATGTTCAAATACGCCGCAACTGGTGGCAAATCTTTTCCGATCAAATATGACTCATCAGCTTTTTGGCGATGCAGCTGCATTTTATCTTGTTCGCTGTAAATGGCGACCGTTTGAATACCCATTTCAGAACATGCTCGAAAAACTCGGATAGCGATCTCTCCTGTGTTAATGAAAATAAACGAAACTCTCTTATTACAATATTGCGGAAGACTTTTATAAAAATTGTTGTTAAAGGAGAAGAAGTAACAAAGTTAGCCATCGAGAAAATGATCAAAAACCTTCGACTGCAGCATTTTCGCACTCGTAATTATCCCGACAATTTCTGAAGATGGACATAAAACCATCAAATTAAAAACAAACCTTGTCTTCTCGGATGATTTGACATAAATTTAGACTTAAATCTGGCTCCGAGTGCAACAATTATTACCTATGCCTGCTATGTAATTTCAGACCTACCGTGGGCTTACCTTAAAAATAAACCAATTATCACAAATCTTTATGCTGATATCAGCACTTGTATAATAACAAACAGATTATGTTATAAAATACAAATCAAATCAAAACCTAGACATATGGGTAGATATCAGAACCAAAAGCAAAACGGTTTGTAAATTCTGTATCTTGATGTATTGAAATGACTACGTGCAAAAAAGAAAATTATCCATGTTCTTGTTGTAAACCGTTACTCTCAACCAGTGCTCTCCATACTCGACAGCACCATTTATTGAGTGCTTTCTGTGGTTGCACCAGAGTTAACTATCAGAGTATCTTTAAACTGGTCAGCAAAAATGCATAATGTTCTCCTGTTGTTCAAATAAGCATTTGTAGTGAGAGCACCCTCAACTTCTCCAAAATCTCAAACTCCCTGTGACGTGACGGCTTTCTTACTGGAACAACGGTACCTATCCACATTAACTTGTGAATAAAATTTACTACGACCCACCAACATCAATGTTATTGTGCTGGTGTGGGTACCGCAGCTTTGATCGTGGCTGTATAATGAATCCGCGCCATCTTCACTACTATAGGCTACATTCTGTAGAATGACAATGTTGAGAACGTCACCCAAGCAGTTTGGCATTTATTTGAATCCTGATATCCGATCGAAGTTTCAGTGACATTCATTCTCTCTGTTGAGGCTTGCTAGGGGCGGTGCTAAGGATTCACTCACGTCTACCTTCCTAACGTACTCACCTGTTCGTGTTGAAGTTTGCCTGTTGTATGTGAGTAAAACACTTAATGAAGTTTTTCTCATCTATCCACCGTCTACTCGTTAAGACTTCCGAATCGCATAAATATAAAGTTGTGTAAACTTTGAGCGTACAGATAAAACACAAGAAACTAGCTTCGCGATATCTTGCTGAATCACAAGCGCAGAGTATTAGTACGTTGCGTGTTCGGTACAATATACTGCTGTCAGAAGGTAACAAGTGAAACTGTAACTAATGGGCTTAACAAAATAGTTGTTTGGGTGTGTCCGTTCACTTTTACTTTGTAATATACATACGTTGGTTGGTGGGTACAAATTCACGTTTTTTTTCTAACTTATGGCATACTTTTCATTTTAATTTCTGCGCTAAGTTGAATTGTTGCTAGCATAGTCAACTTCTCGAAAGTTTCTAAAGTGATAAGTAGTTATCAACTGAATTGATTTGCTGGCATATAACTAGTGCTAGTCCATCTCTCATATTACAAACCCCCCAGAACGAAAACTACAAAAGGGTCGAAATGAAAATCACCAACCAAGAAGTTGAATGTTAATAGCATTAAGAGCAAGGTCAAAGGAAAAACAACTACGCAATTGTTCTCTTATTCAAATGTAATCAGTAGGTATGAATCGCTCTTTTCAATAACTATGCTTCTCTCTAGACAAACGACATACGACATACGTAGTTGAATAATGACAAACATTTTGGACCACCAGGAAGAAACATAAGTATTTAAATCCATCTCAAAGTAGCGAGGGAGCTTGCATGTTTACAAAGCGAATTCTGAAAGAATATTCCGTTGGTCCCTTTTTTACATTATCGGCTGCAGTTTTGTACTAGAAGTGATAAGCTCTATTTAACTATCATTATGTAGAATTTGATCTCAGTCAGTGGATTATTGAGGGGGGGGTGAATATTTGTGGTTAGACAGACTCAAAGTCACTGATGTCTATCTCGGAAACCTGAAGCACCAACAGGCTTCAAGTGAAAAGGTTTCGATTCTCTATATCACGGTTGAAATATGCAGAATGTTAGAATGTCCGTCCTGGTAAGCCCGAACACGTCCTGATTAAAAGTCAAGTGGGAAAGAAAATATTCAATCAACTACGGTCATGACAAGTGTAAGCTCACATCAAGTTGTTCGTGATACTGTTAATAAAATAGTCAGGGTATTTACTCGAGATCCACTCCAATATTTCGTGCAATATGTGGATCGACATATTGCACTCCTTTTAGAACACCCTAGGAGATGTCTAGATAGCGTGAACTGTGTACACAGTAATTGAAAGGTGCTTCGCTATTTCTGAACTATTCAGCGGCATATGACTGAACTGTAGCACAAAGTGATTAAATAAAATGCGTAATTTGAACGTAGCAAGGTACTCATCTGACTGTTGAGACCCATTCCCACCCAACTTGAGCCCGTAGACTAATAAACAACATTAGGAATAGTGCACAATTAGCTTTGTCTACAATCTGCTGTCATGCATGATTAACCGACAAACTTCCAGAAGAGTGCAGACTAAAATCACTTAGCGCATTTTGAGTTCAAATTGCTGATTCAAAAGCCATGTACGGCGTTCAGGCTAACCAAAAATGAATTAACTCTTCTCAGTTTCTCCGACTTACAGTGAACTCTAAACGATTCCTTGATACCGAAGAATACACAGTAAATTAGGAAACAATCCGACGTTTTTGAACAACAGGCTGCAAAATATCTAATAGAATACGTGCCCCATTACGCATTGTGCAATAGGCGCGTCTGTAGCGTCTTGTACAGCATTTTGTGTTACATAATTCTCGTTGTTCTTCGCACTTTTCACCTTCTTCAAACTCACATGTACACTCGTTCAAATCATGTGAGTCGATTCAATGATCAATACAAAATATTGGTTTCCAAGGTCGCGAGCCCTGTGTTCTCTCTCTGCGTTCAGTGTCGCGTGCGCTCAGATTTTTTGGAGAGTTAACGGCTAACGGAATCCACATTTATTTCAGCACATTTGCAAACTCATCGGTCGTCGGAATTATCTTCGTTGTGACCTCTAAAATTACCTGGGAGCTATACAACGGATCGTATCTACTGGATACGTCATTCAGTGTGGTGGAACTCTAAACGACGCACCTTCACGAACTACTGTGAGTCAGTTGTTTCCGCTTTTTATCACTATTTGGATTTCGTGTTAACACTTGAACTGAATATAGCGTTTAGATCCACTACACGTCCCTTGAATCGCGATTCCACCAATGTGAATGAATTTTCTCACTGGTATGTTTATCGCATCTTCACTTCACCGCCTTGAAAGTACCTATGCAACTTACTGCGTTCAAAATCTACTACCGTCTGACTATGCCAATACATGTATAGTTAAGCTAACCATAGGTAGACAAAATATTTCATCAGAGCAAACACTCCTACATGTCTCCAGGATATCACGAAACTTTATCGATATATAACTCGGAAGAAACAAAATTACGATATTCGTTGCTTCTTCACTGTGAAAATATAGAAATTCCAAGCGGAAAATCACTAACCTCTGTTTGCAACCATCAGCTTCTTTATGACCTTTTTTGCCTTTTTCGTTTCCGTTTGGACACTCCGATATAAAATTGGCGAGTGCCTTTGCCATTTGCAAAATGTGGGTACGAAACGTCGAGCACCGAGTAATTTGCAACTCATATTCGAACGAAAACGGACAGAATTTTCAAAACACGCGGAATTTATACAATTCAAGGACGGCAAAAATATTCGGAGCATTTAAACATATAAGTGGTTCGCACAATGCAGTATTGTTTTGTGAGGCAAGAGGTTGTTCGAGATTGTAACTTAGCCAGGTTAAAAGGTTTTCGGAGAAAACCTTATTCGCTGCTATCGTTTCAAAAGAAAAACGTTTGAAAGTTATAGATTTTAACAATTAATGCATGTGAAGGAGGTCAAAGGATAAAGGTGCTCAGATCTGACCGATTCTACACTACCGTTTGATATTGAGGAAGCTTTTACTGAATTGTCGAATCACGCGTAACCCAGTGTGACGTGAGTCCCTAACGAACGGCTTAATCCTCAATCCACTACGTTATTCGGCTTCCGACTGAGTGATACATTCGCGCATTTCATCGCTTGCAAAGAGACTTAAATCGTCTATCCAACGCTTAGTCGTACTGAATCCAATTTTCAGTGCACTGGGACACTGACATTTCAAACTTTTGAGCCATCAGTGTTGAGAAGAAGGTGAGTATCAATACTGTTCCACAGGTCGTAGATGTAATTTGGAAACGAAGGAGTTCCAAGCGCTGACCTCCGAGGAATTTTTGCAGGTGGTCTTTCAAAAAATGGTAGTTGAAACAGTTGTCAGCGTGGTCGTCACGTGGTTCAAGCCGGGCCAGCAGTCCTACTGCTTTCGTTACTAAATGACCAATTGACTGACAACATTTAGTGACCAAAGTCAGTGGTTATATTTTGCAATTCATTTTTGTACGTTTTTACACATGCCGCTTTGCAAACTGCATCTGTACACTTGCTTGCTAGCATCGCCAACATTCTTGAATTCGATCGGCAACAAGAGTAAACCGGGACTACTGTGCATCGTCCCTGTCTTCTTCATTTATGCAGATTTTTGGACTGGTGTAGTAAGTGCACAGTGAAATATTTTAGCTCAGTGTAACTGCTGATTCTCCGACTCTCAACGTTACTCATCTCACGCATCGTCTGGAATTGTCTATCGAACAATTTCTGAAACTACTCTCGGACGCTGTCCTGCTCTCATGCGGTGGCTTATTCACTTCAACCGATCTTGACTTTTCAGTGGATCGTTCCATAATTATTGCTGCGACTACCGTTTTGTTTGTACGCATACCTACTGTACCTATTTTGGTGTTACCATATTTTGGTCATTTTTATCATTTGATTGATTAAACCACTACACATTGGGTTAGCAGGCACGCTGACCGAAAACTACGGTAGTGTTCTGCTGTGCACAACCAGAGATAACTAATGGCCAAAAGGCCATCCCATCCATAAATTATACCACAGTGCTTCAAATCCTTAAATTTCAGCGTCGCTTACGTGGAACGTGAATTATTGGGTCTAGCTTTGAGGAAGTCCCAGGTTTTAATGCTACCGCATTGATTTTACCAAAAATTGTGCACAGGTCTTGTCGCAGCCAACGATCACACAGGTTTCCGTGCTTCTAGTGGTAGGGAATTTTCGAATGAGTGCTAAACGTACGCGATAGCTTCAATATTCAAGTCGTGCAATCGTGATGCCCATCAAACCTACCTGCCAGTGGCCATTGATCTGCAAGGTTATGGAAAACCAGACTGACGACCCTATACGAGACTTCATCGAGCGTGTCCGACATCTAGATTCATCTCAACATGGTTTTCATGAAATGGTTTCATGCCAGAAATATCTCGTGGAGGCAGTGGATACGTGCACGATTGCCACGAGCGATACCACTCCATTGAATGATGTTTTCTTTGACAACTTAATGAAACTCGACAGCACAAAACATTATATCTTTATAAACAAACTCTGGGGGCCAAGCTTCCAAAATTATCTAAAGAGTGACTTCAGAAATGGATGCTGGACTGTTAACCCCGGATGTCTAGTGAATCTGCGAGCGATACGCTTAGTTTACTCGCGACATCTGTCGGCAGGCCGGATAAAGTAGTCTCGCCTGTAATGAAACGAGCGTCTGTAAAATCTGAGATCGCTGAGTAACCGAATCGGAGCCGAAGGGAAACACGGTCATATTGGCGAGCTTCTTATTAATAGACCGCTAAGGTACAAGAAAAATATGAAAACCAAACGGAAGAACATTAACAACAAGCCTCGACATTGAATCCACCGAATTTACAAATTGCGAGATGAGAGATTTACATGAACACGGCTAAACGCAACGGTCACGTAGTGGTGGAAAGAACAAGCGCATGTAAAACCAGGGTGCAGATAAACAAAGATACAGAACTGGGGAGTAGGGACAAACAAACCGCGCGGGCATAGGTTTCAACAAACAAACAATATCAAACCTCAGTGATATATCGAGACCAACGTTCATGAAGTGAATGATTTATCGCGCTTAATTCGAATGATCGAGTGAGTCCTTGAATGGAGGACTAACAACCATTACCAAGAAGATTTCAAATGTAGGTAGTAGTAGGAGCAGTGTGAATGGAATAAATAACGTTAGTGACCGTGGTCATTGGCTTCCCATCAAACATATAACAGACGTCAAACGCAGCGCATGCAGTCACTTCAGCAAAGCGGCACTTCCCAGGCATGTATCGACAAAGACCTCTAATTTAACATGGCAAAATCTACCCAGTTGTCTCGAAGTTCAATTATTGATCTCTTAGTTTTGACCCCATTAATAAGTGATTGGTTTGCCAAATTTTGAAATACTGTTGAATGCGGATGACAGAAGCTGCCGGGATATTGACACTATACGGGATAAAGAGGTATCACAAGGTGAGTTCAATGCCCTGTCTCGGTAGATCGTTCAAAATGTTATAACGTTCGAAATCCCAAAATGCAAAGTCTTGTGAATTGGAAATAAATTTGTCATCATTGAACAACTTCATGACACCAAGCTAAGGGTTGCAACTAACTAGGCTAACTTACCTACCACTGACGCTGGTGATTTATCGTTCTCTAAATGCACTGAACTGAATACAACTGTCCTCAGACTCACTTATAAGGCAAACTTGTTTGGAGGCTAGCAAATCAATTTTCTACAGAGACCTATACTCGCCCCCCAGATAAAACTGAATACATACGACCGTACTCTATTATGAAAGCGAGACATTACTATGATAAGAAAGGTTTGAAACGGGGTCAAAAGGCATGCGGGCAGACCGTTTCAAAAATCGTATTTGGCCGAACATGTTCAAGCTTGAATCTTGACGATCCATCAAATATATAGTCTTTTTCTGAAAGATTATCCATAAGGAGTTTCGCCAAAATCGGCACAAGTTCACAGAGCCCCTACGTACAGCCTGAGCCATTATTCAGTGTAATTTATTGGCTTGTAGTGGATCTAAACGCTATATTCAGTTCAAGTGTTAACACGAAATCCAAATAGTGATAAAAAGCGGAAACAACTGACTCACAGTAGTTCGTGAAGGTGCGTCGTTTAGAGTTCCACCACACTGAATGACGTATCCGGTAGATACGATCCGTTGTATAGCTCCCAGGTAATTTTAGAGGTCACAACGAAGATAATTCCGACGACCGATGAGTTTGCAAATGTGCTGAAATAAATGTGGATTCCGTTAGCCGTTAACTCTCCAAAAAATCTGAGCGCACGCGACACTGAACGCAGAGAGAGAACACAGGGCTCGCGACCTTGGAAACCAATATTTTGTATTGATCAATGAATTGACTCACATGATTTGAACGAGTGTACATGTGAGTTTGAAGAAGGTGAAAAGTGCGAAGAACAACGAGAATTATGCAACGCAAAATGCTGTACAAGACGCTACAGGCTTAATTGTCGGATGAAAGCAAAATTGGAACAACGGCAACAACAATACGTAAATAAAATTGAATATACACGAATACTAAAACAATATAGCAGACTGCACTTATTAAAATCCGAGGGTACCGTGGAAATGTTTTGGATTGCTGCAAATCGGGAACCAAAACAGTGGAAACCTGCAAATTGTGACAGAAAGGCGAGTTTATGGCTGCGTGTAATCGACAGAAGGTATATATCTCTGTTATCCGTCAGTTAAAAAATTTTCTTTTACCACCAATGTTGTTGTAATTTTGTGGAATTTTCGGTTTATTAAAATCTAGAATTCTGTAGCTACGGCATCATTTTGTTTTAATCCTCCGAAAAAGTAAGCTAAGATTGTGAGGAAGTTCAGTGGCATGGGGATTGATGAAAAAGATAACCAAGTTTCATACCATGTTATTTCGGAAAATTGATGGTAGAATATAATGAAAAGAGATCTCATACATGTGGAAGCATGTGGTTTTACTAAAATTTGAATGTGATAAACCAGGAAAACGTTATTATTTTTCCGTCGGACGAAACACTGTTAAAACATGGGGACTAAGCTATTCATAAGGCAATTACCTGTTTTTTCGAGAATCGGTTCGAAGGTCGTTCAAAATGCACAACGGCCATTTTGGCGCGAATCTTCGTTTTTTAAATAATTTTGCACATTTTAAAATCGAATTTTCATTCAAAGTACCTACAGTATATCAATGGTAAATAAACAGCGTTAATGGGAAAGTTGAAATACACCGATCAAGTGCCAAGAGTATTGGTTCGGTGACGAAAAATGTTTCCATCATTTTCATGAAACTAACCCACTATTGGCGTTAATTGGCTTTTGTAAGCCTGATAAATGTGCTTGTCGCAATTTTCAAGACGGAATTTGTCATCTTATGATTCGAGAGCGTTTAACGTTGCGGCCTTTTGAAGACATGGCCCAAATGGAAATATACGACCACACAAAGTTTGCATTGAATTTCAACAAGAATAACGACGTATTTGATGGTGGAACATGTATGGTAATGTTTTCAGCTTCCTTATCTATACGATATTTATACTATTTCTCCTGGTTTGTGAGATTTCAGGTAGATGATGGTAGACGAAACGTTGCTCCTAGAAATGGTTGAAAAGGACGCTATGATCTGATGGTTTCCATCACCGGTGTATATGGATCGGCGTAGGAAAAGGGCGTCATGTCCCATAGTATCACTGAGAATCTTCAGGAGTAAATTTTAATCACTCTGCTGCATCGTTTCAACTGGATTGTTGTCGCGTGTCGTTCATACGAAACAATATGCGGGAATAGATGAACTCAATCTGCCTGCCGAACACCGGTAAGTATAACTCTCAGCCAATCACAACTTGATGTTTAGAACTCCAAGTATCTATCGTGGTGCAGAAGAATATCACAATCAAAGTGATACTCAACGGAATCGAAAATGATGA
This sequence comes from Paragonimus skrjabini miyazakii, assembly GCA_014338405.1. Taxonomy (NCBI): domain Eukaryota; kingdom Metazoa; phylum Platyhelminthes; class Trematoda; order Plagiorchiida; family Troglotrematidae; genus Paragonimus; species Paragonimus skrjabini miyazakii. The sequence continues at coordinate 62,332 of JTDE01002001.1, forward strand.
TGAGTATGAACCTCAAACGCTTCAAATACACGTTTCCCACACTTATCGCTTGTGTTCGTTCTCCATGTTCTTCACGGAAATCTTTTGGAAAAAACAGCTAAAAGTGTGAACGCATACTGCATTCTCGGACATTGCTCATAGCCTAAGTGAATCAGGTTGAAGCATCTAATACTGTGAACGCATACTGGATACCCGTACGTTCTTCATAGCTTGAGTGAATCAAGTTGAAGCATCTACAACTGTTGATGCCTACTAGATACGTGGACCTAGTTCATAGCTTAAGTCAATCAGGTGAAGCTTCTACTAGTGTGAACGCGTAGTGCATTCTCGGACGTTGTTCACAGCTTGAGTGAATTAAGCTGATGCGTCTACTACGTAGCGAAGCATACTTCTCACTACGAACGTAACCATACATCACGGGTCGACCGTGTCCCATACCATCTGTCACTAAGAACTGTTATAACTTCCAGCTTCGAAAGAATTAGGAAATGCTCTATGACATACTTATGTCTGTTTGTCCCGTGGGTGGCATCCACATTCACAACATGCGGGAAACGTCGAAATAGTTCAATTTGCAATCGTTGGGCAAAGCAGATATGCGTATACCTGTTGCCTTCATCCCGCATGGTGCGCACCACACCAGTCATACTGATTACGTACAATACCTTTTCAAGATTCTTTAATGTTCTGTGACGAATCACACAGCAAACTCACCTGACATTGCAGGCTTCAATTTGCGGCGGATGTTTCCAACGTCAGCGGTCGTAATAAACTTTCCGTAAACATCAGCCACATATTGCTTAATGTCGCCAGTTGGTGTATTATATTGAAACAGACTCCTGCATTCATTCACCTCACTGACAGTGAGTCCACGATTCATAAGATAGAACTCATACAGCAAACGATTGATGGGGTGGTTGTGCTCCAACTCGAAAGAGCTGACAACCAGACAGGCATTTCGTCGGATCACATTAAATCTTGATCTGCAACAAGTGTCGCGAGAACTGATTTGTTAAAAATAACAACAGTTAACCCACTAAACACGTCGCATGCCCGTGCGTACATCCTACGCCTTTCTTATTTCATACAACGATAAAAAGTCTGCAAGGTTTTCAGGACAACACGAGACTTTACCTTATCGTACTTCAAGGCAATTTTCGATCTACGGCTTGTCCCACGCACGTAAATAACGCCCACTTCATCCATATACTGCTGAAGGAACTCCTGGAACTGTAAGAATGTGAGAAATTCACGATTCTCAAACATCGCCTTGAAAGTCGCAATATAATCCATTTCCTACAATTTAGAATATAAGCAAAACAATAAAATGATGAATGAAAGGAAATAATCATATAATAAATTGAACATTACTCCAGCATCCTTGTATTGACCTCGTCACACGTCACCACAGAAGCAGCAGCCATACCGAATTTCGAAAAAGGTGTGCGATAACGCCGTTTTCAAATAACGGTCAATTTAAACAAACATATATCAACCCATGACGCAGAATTCGTCGATTTCAATTTGTGAAACAGACACCACGCTACCAAAGCCGAGGTTCGCTTCAAAATATTTTTCCGAACGGCGAAAGTTGGGGAAATCACGTTTTGCAACTAGCATGCGTGTGTTCACAGTGTCTCTAACGGTACAACGAATCTCAGACAAAACAAAGGACTATAATTCGCTTATTTTTGTGACTTTCCCATGAACTGACACTGACGCTTTTGGTGGATGCTGAAAGTGTCCTAGCAATTTATTTGAATAGGGTTGGTATGTTGCTTCGTGTACTTAAACACAATCCAGAATTCGCGCTAATTCGCGGAACTTGTCATGATCAAATGGAAGTCAAAATTTGCGATCCATCATTCGACATGAGTTGCCTACTGTTTTGATCGAAGAGTCTTCAATCAGGACAGCCAACTACCAACCTTTAAGTCCGTCAACTGAAGTCAGACTATGCATGAATTAATTTGAAGTGGGGCGAGGGGCTGACACCGTCGATGTGTATATGACTAAAAAGCACTTCAGCGAGTAAAATTTGTTTGGGCTCGTGGTGGTGTGCATCGGGGCCTGGCTTCGCTGGCAGGATACATATTGTTGAGTCCAGAGTCATAATTGCTAATTAAAGGATCGTCATACGAAATGAATGGCAATAAGCTTGATGGTGAGTCGCTTATCCAGATAGGATAGTGAGTTAAAGTGTTCAGACACCACAAGTCTGCCGGATTCCAGAACATACAGATTTGAAAATCTTGTGGATGTGTCTCACAGAGCGTATACTCTATCCCCAGGACTGACATGGGAGCTGACTGCAGCAGTGAGCACGACAGGCGCGTGCATAAAGGCCAACGGACGGCACCCGGCATCATCAATAGCGAAACAGCTAATCCAAACAGGACACAGAGTCAAGGTTTGTGACGCATTTTCTGTGATTTTTCGAAGTCACCGGAAATGTACCCTCCAGTTTGCTGTGGCTTTGGCTATCAGACGTTACGATCCCCCTCTGTGTGTTCAGAAACACTTTGTGTTGACGCTGCGGCTGCCTTGGTAGTCACCATCCCCATTTGTTTAATCTTCATTTCCGTGTCTGTCTATCTAATCCCTTAAGCCATTATTTCCGCCCTACGGAACTCTGTCTTACTGCTTAAGATTGGTTACATGTCCATGTGTGATCAGAATGTACGAAATGTTACTCTGGAGAACACGACATTTTTATAAGTCAAAATTCTTTTATATCGACCCTGCCGCACTCTTCCCTGTGATCCCATCTAACTAGACACCTATTATTGGTATTCTCACAACCCACGCATAAAAGTACTAATTTCTCCATCCTGCCTCCCTCACTCATTGAACCCCAATACCCACTCACACACCCATTGTTGTCTGTCAGTCTCACCCTCCCCCACCCCTGTGAATACTGCCTTCTTAAGGGCCGCCTTGAAACTTCCAGTCACTAATCGGTCTGCCCGAAGGTCAGCTATTTAGGCACACATTTGACTGATCCTATTGCATTTCGTCGGTTCGTCATTGCCTGTCGGTCGCCTTTGCTTGTACATGTCATGCCTTTTGGACCCTTGACGACCCATTGCGGCCAACCATTGTATCATATCCCGCGAACGCAGATAAATGGAGGTTTGATTCTTCTAATTGATTATATTGTTTGTCAATAGTATAACGATTTCCAGCGACTTGACTTGATTCTGGTATTTGGCGTCGTTGGTTATACGTTCATCACTCAGCGTTCGTCGGAAGAACGTACGCTGATTCAACCGTGAATTACCCATTTTACCAAATCCTCACCCTCATTTGTGACCTACCGTTTACTTTCAACGACTGCCCACCGTTGTTTGACCGAACATCATTTATACTGTAACCGGCGCATTTGTTTTCCGTTCACGTGGCCGTTCGGGCTGTTACACTAAGGTAGTTTGTGGATGAAGTGCGGTTCTTGCCATGAGTGTTCCAACACCAACTGCATTCAACTTACAGCGAAGTAATACCCAGTATTAGAGGAGAGCGAACTCGAATTCGACAGTAGGTCATGTAGTTTTGAGGTATTTTCCTCAGTTCATGCTGTGGAAATGTACCTAATTTGTACAACCTGCGGAAGCCGGTGATTGACGCTGTGAAATGTCACCAAAACATTGGAAACACCCTGTGCGACCCAGCCATTAGCTGCACAAGACCGACTTCTATAATCATCTCAAAACAAGATGGTCAGAGTAAATGAGCTCTCTGCCAGATGCCCACAGTTGCAAGCTGCTAAGGAAGCTATACAACTTCCAGAATAGTCATTCGAAGATGTGGCGACATTTTATAGACATAGAAGTGTGCGCGGCATTTAATTAATAATATACAAAACTTACTTAATAAAAACGACCCCTAACGCAAGCCAAGTAAATGCTGTCTACCCTAAGAACCTAATTTCTGCCGTTACGGTGTTCGTGTCAGCTGACTGACAGCCGGAGGGATGAAGAATACAAAAGTAATGATCGTAACCCTCTCTTTATGGCACTCAGTGCAAATGAATCTATCTCAAGGACACGTTAGCTGGAACAGTACTTTACTGACGTCAAAAACCTGCCCAAGACAGACCCATTAAAGAGCGAAAGCTGAGAGCATTACCCTGTAAAACAAAGCCCATCAGAGAACCTGAGACTCTTCCACCATCTTCCGAGGTTTTTGACACAGGGTATACTGAAGGAACTAGTAATGACGACTGGGATAACCTGTAGGAGGCTCGATCATCAAAAGCGCCTGATAATGCGGCCACAGTCATCGGAGCCGCTACTTCATGCAAGTACCGTGGGTCCTCCATGGTGTGTTAGCAGTCATTCACGTATCAACCATAGAAAGTAACATCGCCAAAACAGACCAACATGACATTACAATTTGCCATGCAAAGTTCAGTCGCACTCATGTCATCAGCCTCACCGTACTCATGCGGAAGATGCCAATGGGACGCAGAAAAAGGTGCTGAGCTGCCAATAATGAAAAACGTTACAAAGAAGAGTAGGCACAGACAGAGCCTTTTTATTGTCAACGACTTATCATCCCACCCCTATGGGAAACGTGATTTCACTCCTTGAATCTCTTGTTTCCCTTCTGGGATAACTCTGAAATCGGATGATCATATACCTACTGTTTTAGTCTGATAAATGAACATCCTCAGCTAAGACAGAAGTATCACGACAAGCATCCTCGCAACATGGGTCTCGCGAAAACATGGTTGATAGCAGAGGTCACTTATTATACGATCCGTATACCTGTATATTCCGTTGACAGTGATGACTGCAAAACAGGGTGCGTCGGATCGGTCAACATATGCCTTAGTCTAAAGCGACCCCCTTTTTTGTACGCAGCGGTTATATTTTTCTCTCGCGTGTGATGGTTTGTGGTTACAAATAAGTCAGTATAACCTCGATTCGCTATTATTGTCAGTTATTTACCATTCACCCACGAACTCCCTCATGGAGGATGACGCTGCTTTGTCTCACTTTAACTAATTTATTCCCAACAAATATTCAGCTTATTTGTCTGTTATTTTCGACCTCATAGCCCTCGAAAGCGTCTTAGGTACAACATCCTTGACAAGCTCCAGTTCTGGCATTAATTGCGCAACAGAAGAACACAACTGGACACAACTCGTGAATTCTGCAACGAAGTACCGTCCGGGGCCGATATTTATCTTGTGGAATCGCGCAATCACAAACGAAAGCCACCACGTTGACTAGATTGGTACTAAGGCCGACCTCGACCAGTCTCCATTCGATCTCGGTCTTTGTCTCCCTCCTCTAGTGGATACAAGAATCTGGGACGAAACATTTGGTCTGCAACTTTAATCGTGCCGCCTTTGTTATTATGGGAAATCGTCCCACGCGGCTCTAGGTTGAAGCTACTCCATTTGCCCCGGCGACCAATATATAAAACTCATGTTACGTAAGGCTGACTTGTCGTACGTTCCAACCAAGTTGGTAATGAGCAATTAAAGGTGTCTAAAATAACGCACACAAACGAAAAGACTGATGTGAGTAAACCTAAATGTTAACATCTCGCGATGTATGTCTTCTCTCTGTTTTGACTAAATGGATTGAGGGAACTCAATGTTATAAAAAACTTTCTAGTTAACCACATGTGATACCGTCGCGGGATCCAATCCTCAGCCCTGCCCTTGCAACAACTGACCTGTGAAGTTATCTTCGGAGCCAACGGTGTTGCTGACATACCCAAAGATCAGCACGCCGCTGTTTACCACTCTGGCTCACCCTCTTTTTCCTAGCGTTTATCCCCACGGGTACTTGGGCAGAATTCTCATTCCACGACGTTTAGGATTTGCCTCCTAAGCCTAATATATCAATGGGTGCGACCCATATTTGTCCAGGAATACTGGAGCAGGTGTTCACCGTACTTGCCAAACCATTTCATGACTTTTTCATGTCCATTCTATCTGCTAGTACATTTCCCAGAAAATGGAAGGGGGCTATTGTGTTATCCCTATTTTAAGTTGCGTGATTGGCACTGTTCCGTCATCTACCGAGCAACCAGTCCAACGAGTATTTCTTGCCAAATCATAGAGCGTCTCCGTAAAACAGCTATATCAAAAAACCTTTCATACAATACTTCCATCTTTGCATCTTAACAAGGACTCATTAAATTTGCCATGTGCAACGAACATGGAGCCTTTTACTTACAGCCCAACGGATGCTAGAGATCGTGCTCCTATATGAAACGTCATGTTTTTCGACCTTATCAACGCATTTGACCGGGTACCACAAAGCTCACTTCTACAGAAAATGGAGGTATATGGCATCAGGGGAAATATTCCTTGCTGGGTAGCCCAGTTTCTTGATGATAGAAACATTCCTGTTGAAGCCGGTCCTGATTTCCCCTTTCCCAGCGGGTGTACCACGAGGATCTCTCTTCGGTCTGATAATATTGTCAATTTATACAAATGATTTGCTGCAGAGGGTGTCCACTCACTCTCTTCTCTATATGAACGGCTTAAAAATCCGGAACTCTCATGACCCCAACAGTGCAATCTAACATCGATGCAATTAAGTAGTAGTCAACGGAATTGCATTTTCCCATCAACGGCGACAACTGTGTACACATGTTTTAGTGGATGATTCCGTTAACGTCCCCGTAACGGAATTGGGTTACCAAAGTGGGTTTTAAAGCAGACCTAGGCATATGGCTATTGTCTAGTTTGTCCTTCGCAATCTATCACACAGAATAAAGGGGTTCGTTGTATTCGGTATGACGAAATTAACGTTTCCTCGAAATGCCAAGAAGACTTTCCGAGCTCTTAACATGGATAGTGTCCGAACGTTGCATGTGTTTAGTTAACAAAAGAGTCGCATTATGCGTTCTAGTAGCCTAGTCTTACACCCGGTCCAGGCAGGATATATATCTTATAATTGACAGGGCAGATTATATGTAAATGTATATAATGACATCGAACGTGGTTCTAAAACTGAAATAATAAACAATTTGAGTGAAAAGTCACAAGCACGTTTGAAACGCAAATAACATGTGATACATTTTTAGTTAATTCGGGCGGTAGGATAGGCAATTCAATGCTGTTATTCACACAACGAAATACAGTGCACTGCGGAAGGAAACGGAAAATATAAGTAATAAAGTCGGGTAAAGTTCAATTTTTAATGGCCGATATAGAGTCCATGGAAATAAAATAGATGATAGCGTATCGAACAGGTGCGAACAGGAACGGATGATGCGGACCGACCAGTCAAGTCACGTGAAGGCACACTACTGCAAACATGAATGGAGTAAAGTTGAGTGGGAAATTTAAACTTACAGATCGAGAACGCTAACTCAACAGTTTTTTCCGGTCTTGAGTAGCATATAAGTACGTCCGAGTGTGCACAGCGAGCTGCGGCAAAACCGAATTAGATCTTCCAAAAGTTTCGTGTGAGTATCTGTTTGAAATCCTCGATCTTTACCCTCTGGAATGCCGAAGACTCCGAGAAGACCTCACTCCACTTTTTTCCGAAAGTGGCGAATGCCGAGATATGCCGCTAAAAGTTCCGTTCCAGAAGCACTATACCGCGACATGATTAGTTTCAAACCTTTGGAGAAAAAGGTTGGTGGACGCCAGTCGTCATCGAGTTACTGGCGCAGGACCTCTCCTACAGCTACGTTCGATGCATCCATACTTAGCGCTAGAGGAGCGGACGGATGATGATGATGTGACCGCAATGCTGTGTGGGCGATAACTGTTTTTCACTCGGTGAGGGCCTTTTGTGCAACCATTGTAGACAAAAATGAGTGTGCACTACTTCTGAGCAGGTTGGTAAGCGGTTAGATGGGCGCGATTGAGAATGAAACGGCGAGAAAAATTTACTAAACCACCGAAACGGTGAGGAATCTGGGTGGTTCACTGACGTCTGCACTTTGTCGAGAAGAGGTACAATCTCATCCACGCAATCATTGTGGCCTAGGAAAGGTACGTGGGGCATTCCAAACGGGCACTTAGCTGGGTTTGTGGTCACCCCATGAGAGGACAAACGGGCAAATAATGAACGCAACTGCGCGCAATGTTCTTACTGTGATCAGCTAGCGGCCAAGCTATCATATCAGTACGAATAAACCCCATCCACGCCACAACACACGTCGTGAAGAAAACGTTGAAAAATCTTAACAGCCTTGCTCAGACAAAACGGCGTGCGAAAAAATCTTAAAAGCCCGTGCGGTGTCATAACTGCTGTCTTTGAGGTGTCACTGGGAGCCACAGGATTCTGATTATAAGCGCGCACTGGGTCGATTTTGTGAATTTTTGCCTTCCCGATAGAATTGGTAATAAACCTTGAATACGAAGAATCAGACACCTATCAGGAATGGTTGCATTGTTCAATGTCTGATAGTCATCACATGGCCGCCAATCGTTATAAGTCTTTTCAAGCATCATGTGCAAAGGGGAGACCAATGAACTACTGGACGGACGGATAATTCCGAGTTGGACCAAACGCTAAAATTCTGCTCAGGCAATTCTGAGCTTACTGGGAGCTAAGCTTCAAACTGGCGGCCCTCATGTGACAATGTGATACGCAACATAAGATGTGACGAACAGTAGTTCGCTAGCGGGTCGGACCAGTTGAATAAGATGAGAAAAGATCTACATATATGACGCTAGCAAACTACGAGATCGGATAGCAGTGAACATATCGCAACAGTGTGTGACGGTTTACCCCCAACATTGAGTCTTGTCGAATTATCAATCAGACGCGATCGACGTGTTTTGTCTAGAAAATCGAAATGCTGGAGGAAAACGATATCAGTAGTGAGGAAAATATTATCGGCTACCTGAAAAACCCGGGGAAAATTACGTCCAAGATTAAAATTTCAACTCAACAGCCGGTGCCAAAGGCTCTATTTGGCGTACCGTTTGCATTTCGGAATGTAGTGCCAGAATCTAATCGCGAATCCGTTGCCGAATGCGGGTGACACTAAATTCCTCTCCCACGTCGATTGAGAAGATCGTTCTCGGGGACGAATCTTTCGGGAAAAATGACGACTGGTATTACACTGGCCTCTAGCTGACGTCGTTTTAAGGCGCCAACATGCCAGTTTAAACGTCTGTTACCACGACGGCTACATGGTGACCGGCATCGTTCAGGGTTTTCCACTGCAAGTATCAAGGTACCAATGAAGACCGATAGTCTTCAGTCTGGGCTGTGATCTGGCACGCATCGGAGAAATTTTGGGTGGTGATCTAGCAGACTGAATGTCGGAACGAAGAATCTACGATCCACTTTGCAGCTGAACCACCTTGGCGTTCGGTTCTAGAAGGTTGTATCCACGACGTTCAGATGATCAGCGTAGGGCAGCTAATTTTGCATTATCTGTGATCAACAAAATATACGCAGGACGGTTAGGTTAGCTATCTACCCAACTAACAGCGGCAGTGCCGTGAACCGGAAAGGTTCGAACGTTTCAACGATCTAAACTGCTACATTACCCAACGGGTGTGAGGACCACATGGATAACAGTCCCTATGTATACCCAGGTGGCCGTTGCATTCACAACTATCGTTAAACCGATGGCTTCGTATCACTCGAATTAAATTGTTAAAACAGTTGTTCAAGACGCGTTCAGTCAAGCGACTGTGTTTCTTTAAGAGACGTTCGCTTAGCCCACACATAACGACCAGCTGATAAACCTAGTAAAACATTATTAAAAGGTTTATCACACATCTGGGAAGGCGTAGTGTGAGCTGAAAGAACTTGTTCGAATACGCAGGTTGCCACGCGCGATTTCCAACAGAGAGAGCCACAATTCTGGATAAAGGTTCCCAAAAGCAGGAAAGGCTGACGTGAGCTTTAAAACTATTTGTAAAAGTTCTGCTGACGACCAATGAAGGAAGGCTCGTCGAAGTGTTGATAGCCCTATAAGGACCCTATGAAATTCATAGTGCATTCGGCTCAACAGGTACCATGAAAATCGATCTGAAGGAAAATCTTGGTATCTGGTTGTCGCATAACTGGCAATTCTGTAGCTCTCTGGTATGGTGTTTCAAGGCCGAAATGAGTTGGAAACTGCCATTTAGGCGCGAAAAGATATTTTTCAAATTTTTCACGAAATATTAAAATGCATATTATGGGACAAATATATAGACTTCTTCGCGTATACTAGTGGTGTGGCAATGGAAAAAAACAGGTCTACCTAAAAATCGCTTATATTCGCACTTTTGTTGAAAAAAATGCGTCGCCATTTTTTTTATATAGGCATAAAGTTGGCTTTCCTAATCGAGTTTACGTTCTGAAACTGCTTCCATTGAAATTTTCGTGGTAGAATACATCTTTTCATCCTGAAGAAATGCTCCATTTCGCGCGGTTTTGGAGATATAATAGAATTTGTAATTTTCGACCACGTTGTGTTTACATCACACTGTACACGTGTTGTATGACAGGCAGTTTCGTTGTGAGTAATATACTACTTACAAGTAGTATGTTACCCACAGGCGTTGATCATAGCATGATTAATAGGCAATAAACAAAACAAAACGCACGTTTTCAATGATAGGGTGGGACGTGGTATGCATGTTTACACCACACCGTAGGTAGAAACAATCAGGTGACAACATAGACCGTTTTCCAACGGTAATACTACCGGGGAAACATGTTGAATATATAATTCTGATGTGTAATTAAGCAACAACCGTGGCAACATAGTTTTCACTAAGAATTACCGTGATATTTCGTGTACAATGCGATGTAAACACAACGTGGTCGAAAATTACAAATTCTATTATATCTCCAAAACCGCGCGAAATGGAGCATTTCTTCAGGATGAAAAGATGTATTCTACCACGAAAATTTCAATGGAAGCAGTTTCAGAACGTAAACTCGATTAGGAAAGCCAACTTTATGCCTATATAAAAAAAATGGCGACGCATTTTTTTCAACAAAAGTGCGAATATAAGCGATTTTTAGGTAGACCTGTTTTTTTCCATTGCCACACCACTAGTATACGCGAAGAAGTCTATATATTTGTCCCATAATATGCATTTTAATATTTCGTGAAAAATTTGAAAAATATCTTTTCGCGCCTAAATGGCCGTTTCCAACTCATTTCGGCCTTGAAACACCATACCAGAGAGCTACAGAATTGCCAGTTATGCGACAACCAGATACCAAGATTTTCCTTCAGATCGATTTTCATGGTACCTGTTGAGCCGAATGCACTATGAATTTCATAGGGTCCTTATAGGGCTATCAACACTTCGACGAGCCTTCCTTCATTGGTCGTCAGCAGAACTTTTACAAATAGTTTTAAAGCTCACGTCAGCCTTTCCTGCTTTTGGGAACCTTGATCCAGAATTGTGGCTCTCTCTGTTGGAAATCGCGCGTGGCAACCTGCGTATTCGAACAAGTTCTTTCAGCTCACACTACGCCTTCCCAGATGTGTGATAAACCTTTTAATAATGTTTTACTAGGTTTATCAGCTGGTCGTTATGTGTGGGCTAAGCGAACGTCTCTTAAAGAAACACAGTCGCTTGACTGAACGCGTCTTGAACAACTGTTTTAACAATTTAATTCGAGTGATACGAAGCCATCGGTTTAACGATAGTTGTGAATGCAACGGCCACCTGGGTATACATAGGGACTGTTATCCATGTGGTCCTCACACCCGTTGGGTAATGTAGCAGTTTAGATCGTTGAAACGTTCGAACCTTTCCGGTTCACGGCACTCCCGCTTCCTCTTTATAGTAGGCCTCGTTGACCAGTTCCTCACTGTAGCGAATGATGACGGTCGGCGAGAACATAACAAGAAAATTTTTAAACTTCGCCCTCGGATCTTTCTCAGACAACAGTGTTCTTGCCGAAGTCGTTCGTGGTGCTTCTAGCGATCGCTCTAATGCATCACTCCACTCTCATTCTCCAAAAATCTTTCTATGCGAGTAATCTTATTTTTTGTTATTGTTACTGCAATTCCTAAGAGAGGTGCTACACCCTGTTTTCAATGAATGCCCCCCAGATCATCAGACGCCTGCTTGATATTGAACAAGAAAAACCGACTGGATCCGGGACCCTTGGGCCTCTGCCTCGAACCCGTGTACCAACCGATGAATCGTTGAAGAAAAAATTTGTAATCTAGTGAGGTTCCGAAGACGTGGCTTGTAAAGCTTCATGGTGCAACACCATTTCTATCAAGATTGCATTTCAGAAAGGCCGAAGCTCGCATCATACCAGATCAAGAATCATCCTGGCCCGAAGAGTTTGGACTATCGGCTTCCCATAAGCGTATTAATCACTGAAACCTGTTTTATGGTTACCGCAATACGTTGATGTTTGCCCACAGTGTGTTCACATATGGCATCTACTACGTCTGATCAGCTGATATACGGGATCACGACCACTCTTAAACAAGGGGTTTAATGTCCGTCGGCAACCGTAAGATCTCGTTTTTTAAATCAACCACCAATGGCCTTGAAAAACGGCGGTTTTACCGTTGTAAGATTTAGATACCGCACACATAAAAAATAATGGAGGATGGGGAACAACAAGAAGTAAGCGTTCACAGTAGATTCTGGTGAATACGTCAAACAGATTGCAGGTATTTATATCGTATCGATAGAGGAGTTGTCTGATCTAAAACGGTGACACTCGCGAGTATAATAATCATAATAGATGTTGGCTATAACTACATGGTTGGGGTTTTGGTGCGTAGTGGATTACTTTCTGGTACATGAGGTCAGCTATGCCGCCACGGGCACGAAACGAGTGCGCATGTAGTGCAATAGTATGCTGGTTCATTTACATTGCTCAAAATGTGTATCGCATTTCATTATATTTTAATATGACCCAGTTTTGTTATGTATTTTTTCCCATACTACGCAGTTATTTTTTCATTAGTCTTGCTCACACTCCGTATTGTTATGAAGTGTCGTAGGGGTTGTTAGAAAAGGGACAATCAGTGAAGCAGTAATCCATTCATAGCTGTCTTGACCCAATGCACATGGGTCCCGAGTAAACGCCATGAACGCTCCATGAACGCCATTATGGAGCATGTAGTTTGAACCTACGCCATCATTATGCACCTGCTGATGCTAAACGTTTTTTTAGCTTCCAGGTTACCAATAATAACACTGTGCGATATCAGATTAGACAGTTCAGTGACCACATGGGACGGATATTTGTTCACAGACTGCGGCCTGCAAAAATGTCAACGGTGAAAGTGATGGTTGTCACGGACCTAAATATTCTACAAAGTACAGGCCATAACTGCAGTTCCGATGACTAGACGGCTACATCATTAGCATTGATAAGCGATGCTTGGTATGTCAAGTGTAACATGGCATACTTCCCGCGGGGTATTAATTTCGAAGTGCAATCACGGGGTGCTCGCAACAAACAACAAAAGTCAGTAGGCACAGACTTCGCCAAAGGGTTAATTATTCGCAACAACGTTGTAACTGCCCCCCTGGGAGCCTCCTATTCTCATGTCCATTCTTTCAATCATTCTAACACGTTGGACGATCTTCCATATTCCCCTGAGTCACGTGCAGTTGGTGAACTGCTATTACCTGTGTCATTGTACACACGCCATCTAAAGAGGAAATGACAAATGGAAAAAGCTTACATTTTCTCGACACTGTTTTAAGAATACCACTATCAAAGTGATCACTGGCCTCCGCTGTTATACACATCGTCGTTCCCAAAGATTGACAGTCCACCTACGATGGGAGTCATATTGAATTCTTACATGTTCGTCAACTTCGACAGATTCTCACCTGGTTGTTATGATGGTAGAACAGAAGAAATGAACGATAGCAGAACACACTATCATAAAAGACCCTAAACATAAGAACACCATACCACATTCTTCAGAGATCACTTTACTTTGCCAAACACATCCAATGTGCATTAGATTTAAACAATCAGAGATCAACAAGCAACATC
>JTDE01002001.1:76353-88894 GCA_014338405.1 Paragonimus skrjabini miyazakii
TACACACAATCATTTATACGTGAGTATAAACTTTTCCTGTTTTGTTTTCACACAACCATGTATACAGGAAGCACATTGTTGCATGGGCATCATCGAACCTTTCATGGTGAGATTCTAGAAACTTGACTGGTCAGTTCCATGACAATTAACGGCAGTCGTGCGCAGGTAGCAACATGTGGCCAATTACTATTCATCACCGCACCGACCCTAATTTGACCCTATTTTACACCGAATTTTCCGCTGATTATGTTCATAAGAGATGCTCTTCTCGTGAGTTTGAAAGGATCCCTAGGATTGCATCGTTTTTCTCATGTTTCTTTTGTGGACGACGTCAATCCACCTAAAATACAAAGGACATCAGCATCCCATCAAAACTGTGCAGGAACATTACCGACTTCCACACTGATGTGAATCCAAAGAAAAATGAGGACACACACGTCTAGGGCACGTGCGTCCTGGCAGGCTGCAGCCACAAACGAGGTTCATCTGATAGAGACAGTGATTTTAGTGCGGACATGCACCAAATTAACGCTTTCCAAATATATCTGCTAAACGCATATAATCGCAACAAGTACCAGGTGCGAAGTAAAGTATGAAAAACTTAGATAAATCCAAGATATTTTATAATGTGATGGATTATCAAACCGGAGGTGCGTGTATTCAAACCTCAGAAGAATACCTCAACGCGAGTGAAATGTACGTCCAAAAGTCCACATCCAGCGAGTCGGGGGCAGCATAGACGACTGGATGAGTTATTATTCGATTAGATCAGACCGACGGGCGAGACATGACAGACAGAATGAGATGGACGACCAGATCAGGAGTGCGATTATTCCAACAGTCAGAGGTATATTTTGATATGCTCGTAGAATACGGTCAAAGCCCACAGTGGATAGATTGTAGACAACACGGACGACCGGACAAGCCATCACTCGACGAGATCGGACGAGGAATTGCAGGCGGAAAACCCCCCGACAGAAGGCATCGGTCACACACACACACAAATTGGGCAGAAGTGCACACGACGTGGGGGCGGAAACCGGGGGTTGGGAGAGGCTATTAACAGAACTGACAAGACTTCTCCAGACGATTTGGAAGACGGAAAAGTTCCTCGTGAATGATGCTTATCAACATTGATTCCCATTTTCAAAAAGGGGGCCCGAAATCTTTGTGACAAATACAGAGGCATCAGTTTGGTATCTGTCGCGTCCAAGTTACTCACTGGCTTCATTTTACGTCGGCTCACTAAGCCCAGAGAAAGTCAGATATCTGAAGGTCAGGCAAGATTTTGATTCGGTCGAGGATGCGTTGATCACATTCCTACCTTCCGACGGATCTTGAAACATCAGCATTCTTATAGACAGCCGACGGTCTTGACCATTTTGGACATGAATACTGATTTCGATTCGGTTGCTTGTAACGTTCTCTGAAACTGCCCCCTTCGCAAGGGAGCGCCAGAGGAAAACGTGAATCTATTAAGATCACTGCATGCTCAATCTGCAAACAGGGTGAGAGTTTCTGGACAACGGCCTCGGGCATTTATCATTTTTAGTGGTGTTCGTCAAGGTTGTCTGATCTTCCCTTTGTTCAATTTTGTCAAGAACGACATTCTGGAAGGTGCACTCAAGGAATCCACTGAGCCTGGTGTTAAGCCTCTTTCTGGAGCTAGGTTGGCCGAAATATAGTATGCGGATGACGTTGCTTTACTTAGCCCTACAGCCGAAGACATACTGAACAAGGTGAGTGACCGGGCTGGTTCGTATGAAATGTGCTTCGCACCTCCAAATTGTGAAGTTCTGCTTCAAGACTGAGGCATTTCCACTCCTACTTTCTTGCTGTGTTTGACCATCGTCGTTTCCGTCAAGTAACCCACACTAAGTGGACTGATCGCGTGAACAATGTTGTCGTTCGCCAGCGCCTACTCCAAAACGTTCGGGATGTGCAAACAAGTGGCCAACTACTCGCGGTGCACAGACTGCGATGGTTGGGTCACGTACTTCATATGTCTTATGATCGTTTACCTTACCGGACGTTATATACTGAGACCGCCAACAGTTGGGTGAAACCACATGGTGGTCAAGTAACAACGTGGTCACAAGATATGAAGACCCTGACTACTCCAATGATCAAAGTAGGTAGGTGTCACCTACCTGGATAAAATCCTCGTGATCACTCAAACCGCTGGGTAAAGACGCTGTCCAAGATGGCAGTGTGTCACAGTCAATGGCATACCTGCATCCATACCATTTCTAGTTCTTTCGTCTAACCTTCAGTTATTATTTTTACCATTTTAGTAACCTTTTCCTTCAGGACATTCCACGTCACTGTTGAGGTTAGCGGTGGCCCAAGCCACAGTATCATTTGGTCAGGCTCATGGCTGCTATGATTATGGAAATCGGAGGTGTTATGGATCGGAATTCTGAGTCATAAACGCGAGCGCGCGTAGCACGGCAACCATCGATTTGGATAATAAAGGTTGTGCTTTATTGGACGCCTTTTCGCTATAATACAATAATGAAAATAAGTCTCGACCAGCGTTAAATGACACCGATATGCCGAAAGAGCTGAAGAGGGGTTAGGATCTGATCGTCGAGCACATGAGCAGGTCATAAGTGTGTACAGGGCTATGTACGCATAGGCCAACAAACAGACAAACAAGTAAATGCGATTGCATGCAGCAAAAGGACGGCAGGCAAAAACCCTTATGACCGTGTGTTATGTGAACTAGGATTTCGAGAAGAATTTGGCACATCGCACAGCAGGCAAATCGGGGCTATTTCTAGGTCACTACATGGTCGTTAAACTACCGCCTAGATGTATTGACCACTCCTTGCTCGTCTTTTCTTTTACTTATAATAACCAGCAACTATTTTGATGTTTCAATCAGGCTCAGTTCGGTTCAGATCACTGGGCATGTCGGCCAGCGGCTTGATGATACAGTTCCTTGCGTTAGTAGGCAACAGCTTTCCGCGCCTCGATTGTGAGGATCCAGCTTCAGGCTTTGCCTGCCTGATACCCGTAACCCGCACGTAAGTCAAAGGGGAAAAAACAACTCGTAACCAGATAGAAAAAAACCTGCATGCAAGCCCGTTAAACGAATGAAGCCAAGACAACCGTAATCAGATGGCCACTCAAGTGTACACATTCACCCCATACACAACCCATGATATGCATACGGTTACATTTATGTTACATTTATATGCAAACGCAACACTTCTATAAGATCCCGGTTGTATAATCCCAAGAGAAGCAATACTGTACTGCATGTACACCGAAAATAGAGCTTGCAGATAACGTATCTGCATGAAAGCATACCTATGTATCACCACCTAGATGAGCTTTTGATTTATCACACACTCTTACTTAGCAGCCGTCTAAGACGTCTGTTTGTCTAAAAATAGCCAAAACTGAACCTGTAGACGAAAATGACCAAATTAGGAACCATGGTCTTACTTAGAGATATCTCAACCCATTTAACACCCCCGATTAATCAATGGCGATTCATGAACTCACCGATATTGAGATAATCCGATGGGTAATACGTGGTAGGGAGTAGAATCCTGCAGACTTCATCTTTCAGTAAACCTTTTGGCAAGACCAATTGTTCAGCTCTCAGAATGAAGGTAAGTTCTCGTCTTACCTTACTTCACTTCACATATTTTTAAATGTTTTCAAATGGTTTCGACGTAATTATTTTTCTATTCCCACCAAAGATCTCTCTTTGTAACCTGTCCATTACGGACTTCGTTTTTTGCTAGATAGCTATATAATAAATATAGTTAAACACCAGAGATAGAGACTACTTCTGTCGTTGTCGTATCAACTAACGCTCTACATTTGCTTATTGGTCATATCTTGCGGCCATCAAGAGCTAGCGACATATGAGAGGAGAGGGGGAGGTGAATATTTTTATGGATGACAATAATAATATTGAAGTGAAACTAAAGATGCGTTGCTACTGAGCGGTAGAGAATGGATTCCGATAATCAATAGCGAAAATGTGGACATACAGTGGAAGGTTTTAGCTGTTTATGACCGCGAGTAATAAATCACGCCAGTCTACCTTCTATGTATCCCCACGGGCTATAGCTGAGTTGTAACCGCTTTTTTCAAAATATGATCGATAGTGTTGTGTAGGTCCGAATAGTTCATTACATCTACTACAAAGTATTTGCAACAGTATTTCACACTATAAAAAAGAGATGCACACAAGTATTTGCACACATACAGCTGTCTACTTCTACACAGAGCTACATACAACTTATTTGCATGCAAATAATAATTTTAAATTAGATAACGAAACACATAATTTGAGACTCAGTTTAGCTTATACTTGGAGACTTCGACTGCTGAGGTTTTGAAAGCGTGTGCAGGGGGCTTGTCCCACGTGTTCACTACTCTATGGGAGAAAAATGAGGCGCGGGTCCTTCTTTTTGCTCTCAGCTTGTTGAACACGACACGACGCCCTCTCAGTTGAAGCATCCTCCTCGGCCGAAAAAAGGTACTAGCTGGTATATTGGTAAGGTCTAACAAGATCTTGGGAAATTATATCAAATCTCCACGGAGCCTTATTTGCCCAAGAGAGAATAGACCGTGTTCTCAGCCTACAAGTGTAGTCCAAAAGCTTCGTGCCTCGTACCAATCTAATGGTTAACCTCTGCATGCTTTCAAGGCATTGTTTTTCCTTCTGCAGGCATGGACTCCAGGCTTGAGTACAATAGTCCAAATGAGGACTAACAGACGTTTCATACAACGGAGTCAGTACTTTCGGCTTTCTGGACGAGACGGTTATTATGAAGTGAAACAGCGAGCCTCTTGCCTTCCTCGCCGCTAAAGCACTATGTACCGTAGGTTTAAAGTCGCTCCGAGTTTAAACCTTGAGGTCGCTAACCTCAGCAACTTGGGTTAGCCTGCAGGCAGCATAACATACAAGACACTTTCCTTAAGAATCCATTTTGATTCGCATTCAACAACTTGTTTTTGGTTAGATGGTCAGCAATTTTGTCTCTAATGACAGTTCCGCACATTTCCAGTAGAATGCTGATAAGACTTTTTGTTTGGCAGTTACTAACAGACTCTCCGTCTCTACTTTTTTTAAAAATAAAGCTATGACATTTGCCTTTCGCCAATCCTGAACCACTTTTCTTTCTTCGATAAACTGGTTACTAGAATGGATAATAATACACCGGATAGATGATAGCCCAGTGAATACCATAAGATCCCGAGGCTTTATGAGCATACAACTATGGCAGTATTTTCTCTACCTTGTGAGATGTGATGTTCTCGTTAGTCGCTTCATCGACCTTTACGGTAGGTGGATTTATGGTGGGGTTTTGCTGACTATCCTTTCGATGGACATCTACAAAGTGCGACACCTGATGTTCCACTTTCTCATCAGCATTTCTAAGCAGGTTGCCATCGGAGGGCTTGAAACTTTCTAGTTCCTTGAACATCGCTGGTCTAGCTCAGATACATGAATAACACTGCTTTGGATTGTTCGTAGGTGACCCGTCTACTAGTCTGAAAGTCGATAGTGCGGTTCCTTTTGCGAAAAAGGGGTAAAACTCTCTAATGGCCGTTTTCGCTGTTGAAAGCTAGCCAAGTTCTCTTTTCACCTATGTGCCTTAACTGTTTTGTCTGTTCGCCAACGAGGTTTGCCCTATGGGCGGCGTCTGTACTGTGGACCGTGCTTTTATGTGAAAAGATGTACATTACGTCTAACCGGCCTCCAAGCTTCAAATATCATAGCTGACTCTAGTCCAGGGGCTTTGCACCTAGGGCCAAGCTGTCGATTGTGACCCTTCTAATAATAATGGTGTAAGAATACATTTCGGTTCGCTCATTCCTGAATATGATTCTGCGGACCAGAACAACCTTTCGCTTCAAAACGCAATTCAAAATGCTGACAATTTATTCGTACCACACAAACTGTGTACTTTCTGTCTTCGCACACCGCTTCCGTCATTTTGACGACAGTTGCCATTTAATCGTGAGGCATAAAGGTACTGAAAACTTTGGGAAACTGAGCACATTTCACACTTTTCAAAACGGATGCAAGAAGGGAATCCTTGTATACACTAAACTCGTACACGAAGTCTTGCTGAAAACCCGCGTGAACAAAAACCTTCTACTTAAGCATATAAGTCGACTAAGAATGAATGTCTTGAGTTCGTTCTCTGCGACTGCCTGACTGAGAGGCTTCTGCTGGCCATCTAGTTGTTGCTGAATTATTCAGGGAATCTTGGTTACTTCTTCGAACTGGCAATCTAATCTACCGCAGCAAAGCTTGTGACAGCTACTCCCTACCGCTGAGTTTTCTGTCGTAAATACTGAAGACCCTTTACACATAGTTAATTCTTAGAGCGCGATGAGTTTAGACGAGAGCCAGTTCAGGATTCTCAAAGGAGTAAATGCTGGTTTGGTAGGACTAATGTATAAGTTGTTTAAACAGACCTTCCGGATTGGCATTCTCCATAATGCATGGAAGTAAGCCGCAGCCACGCTCGTATTCAATGCGGGTGACCGGTACTTTCTGATTGGCTGTCAGCCAGTCACTCTTACTAGAATTCCATGCAAGATAATACAGCGTTTATGAAAGCGCACCATTCACAAGCACTTCTTATCAAATGTTTTTTATGACATCCAGCTTGGCTTCCTTCCAAACCTGCCATGCAGGATGAATATACTAATCTTCATGGACAGTTTTACGGGGACAAGAGACTAGAGCACAGTCTCAGGTGTTATCTTCTTTGATTTTGCCAAGATTTTTGATTGTGTGGCACATGACCCCTCAGACACTAACCGAAAGCTTATGGTATTTAAGGACAGGTCTCTTGCTAGATTGCCACTTCTCTGAGTAGTAGGACTTTCAGAGATGGAACCGGATCAAACCTTTCGTCTTCCTCAAGGAAACTGAACATGTTACCCACCTAGATGTCACCTTAAATCGAATTAAGAACCTAGGACTCCGGATCAATGCCGATAAGTCGCAACTAGGACGATCATCAGTGGTGGTACTGGGACACAAGGTGGGTCAAGGTAAAATCAGGATCATGCCCGAGAAAATACTGACAATTAGAGAGGCCGTGGCAACGAACTCTAAGCGCACGCTAAGACAGTTTCTGGGTCGAGCAGGGTACTATGGTCGGTTGGTGAAAATTTTTTCCATTACATCACCATTGTAGAAACACCTTCGAAAAGACAAGCAATTTGAATGGACCGACGATACTCACAGGGCGTTCGCGCGAGTGCTACAAGCGATGAACGAGCAACAACTGACGCCGAAACTTCCGAATACATAAGAAACGTTAATCGTAGCAGCAGATACCAATGACCGTGACATTGGGGCAGTGTTCAAGCAAAGGGAAGGAGTAATCGAATATGCTAGCACAGTCCTGACCCCATCGTAGCAAAAATATTCAACTACTGAGAAGGAATGTTTGACAATCGTCTGGGCATTGAACAAGTGGAGGCCGTACCTGTTGGGTCGACAGTTCCACGTGGAGACGAATCACAAACTTCTAGAATGGATCAGGACTGCTAGGAACCTGCGTTTGCGGGGATATGATTTCATGATCAATCATGTGCTTGGTTCTAGCAGTTACGTGGCTGATTTTCTTTCGCCACCACAGGTAGACGTCAAACCTCCCAAAGTGACTTTTGGAGTCAACGGCTTAACAATGGAGCAGGACCAACAAATACAAGTGCGTCTACAAAATCAGGACAAGGTCCTCCGGAAAGTGGTTGACGCCCTGACAAGGAGTGTGAGAATCTCAACAAATACTAGGGATTGGGAGCTAAAAATAATCGTTTCCCAATGCTGAAGAGTTGGCTCAAATAGTGTATGCGTATTAATGTGACAGAGTGGCGTTGGCCAATCTCATGTGGTGGTCATCCCGTGACAACTTAAAAAGATACTGGTAGTAAATTGACATTAAATGACACACATCGAATGCACTAAGACATACGATATGCTGCAACAAAGAGCATATTAACCGAAGACTAGAGGATGTGACGGATTAAGTATTTGCCTGCCATCAGTGTCAGTTACTGAAAGGCGACAGTGGAGGAGTCCAGCAACCCTTACAGTCAATACCAGTCTCCGAAATCGGTTAACTCTGACCGGTGGATCTTATAGGCCCATTTCCACTGAGCGCTCGCGGCAACCAGTACGGTTTGGTCATGACAGAACACTTTACCCGTTGGATCGAAGTGAATGACGCCCCGGATCAAAAAGTATCTACGGTAGGAGATATGGTGATGAAGCACATCGTAGCGAACCACGGTGTACAGAGGGCAATCTTGATGGATCAGGGACCGTGCTTTGAGAACGAGAAGTTCCGAACACGCATGCAACAACTGGGAATCAAGAGCATCCGAACGACACAATATCACTCGCAGATGAATGGGCCAACTGAATGTAACAACCGAACGATCAAGGAATGGTTATCGGCTAAGGGGGTCGACTGGGAGTCTACGCTACCACTGGTGTTATTGGTCCACCGTGCGTCTGTTCAGGCAAGCACGAAGAAATATCCGTCTCAATTGATGTACAGTAGAACTTCTCGACTTTCGGTGGATCAGGTCATTGGAATATGGCCAGAGTGCAGTGGTTCCACCAAAGAACTGGTTGCCAAAATAGGAAGAGCCAAACGAAATCTGAATGTATCGCAGGTGCACACAAAGAAGCAATCCGCAACACAACGGTCCATCAAAACTAGAACGTTCAACATGAGAGGAAGGGTGAAATAGCAAGATCATCGGAACACGGGTGCCAGCGACCAAGGATCAAGAAAACTTTTGCCTGAATGAAAAGGTCCGTATTTGGTAATTTCCAAACAAGGCCCAGCATACACGATCAAGAGGAACGGCGAGATGGAACGAGTGCATGGTAGTGAGTTAGCAAAAGTGGCACGAACTGCGGGCGCGGCGAACCAGGAGAAGATTAATAATCCTGGAGACAACACTGCGTCGGTCGGAGAGGATTCGTTAGCAGATACAGAGGAACCAAGGAGCCTCGGAAGAATTGTTGGATAACGGGCAGTCTCGGTTGTGAGTAGTATACTACTAACAAACGACATTCAGAAACTAAAAAGCAAGCCTTATCGCCAGAAAGACGGTGGACCAGTACTGACTATTAGAATAGTGTGTATGCACTATGGGAGACGTGCCACCAGGGCAAACGACGACGTACTGCTACCCAATGTGTGTGGTTACACGTCAGCTGTGTAAATCAGTGTACGCGTTCGTGGTTCTACGTTTTAGCGTAACTTTTACGGTTTCTCATGCGATAAGCAATTTCGCAGTTCAAGAGGCTTTTTCGGTCACAACACCGGCACGGATGCGTTAATCATCACTCGGTATACATTGAATGGTCTCCAGCAGTCTTCTAGTGATCACGTGCAAAGATGACCACGGTCTGTTTGGACGGCGTCAGACGCCCAGCTTTCCGGGTGGTGATTGGCGTGAACCCGCAAATTTGGGCTCTTTCTTGGTGGTACTGTATTGAATGACGTCGCGTTTCGGTGCTGGGACACTCATTGTAAGTTAGAAAATTTCCGGAAATTGCCTTTAAAGAGCAGTAAATTGATTGGCTCTCGGTAAAACTGTCCCAATTCCATTCCAGCCGTTGACGGTGTACTTACCTTCAATGCACAAGGTGGCTGTAATGTCTGCAAGTTTCCAGCAGCCGAGATCAACTGTAACTTACTTTATGGGAAAATAGACGCTGATAATTAGATGTTGAACATCATTAATTGTGAAGAACCGAGAGAAATGACGGCATAATCCGAGGTCAAATGTCAGCAGGTGTTGCTATATGTCGCAAGTTTGGAATTGTTGGCTACATACAAGTTGTACACCACAGGTTTTAGAGCGTGTACAGTTTTACCCGGGGCATAACGCTAACCTCCACAACGACGATGACGAGGAAAGTGCAGCCACCAACTTTCGTTTAAAGCATAGTTGGAGTGGCTAATGTGGACAATTTTACACAAGTAATTGTGCTCCCTCTTTTTGTATGTCCGAAAAGGCCATAATCTTCATCTTAAAGACTTTCGGGAAAAACCTGAAGCTTCAACAACATCAGGTCATTTACTTTAAGCCACCTGTATTGCACCAGTGTCAAATGACCAGCTGACGATGTCTGGAATGCAGCACTTCCGGTTTCTCCACGCCAAAGACGTTCTGCGCCAAGAAAACATTGAACTTACTGAAAGCGTTCAACTCCGCCCAGGCGCGCCTTGGTTACTCAAAAGTGAAAGACCGTTATTACTCCCTAATACCGTCGCAATTAGAGCGTGGCTTCATCAAGCAGCTGCAGCCGACGACCAGTTAAAACAGGCAACTCAAAATTTGTTTAATATCCACTCACTTGTGGGGTTGTTGAGTTCAAGGCAATCATCTAAATGGTGGATTCACTCGACTAGGTCACTGATGAAATCCATTTACGCCCCTGACTGAAATGCAAAGTACCAGTAACCCGAACGTTACCGATAGTAGCGACCGAGTTCTACATTCAAAGTGATGACGTTGGACGTTTTTGAAATTTTTTTAAATGTCTACTGTTGACACATATATGGTAAACAGCCACTTAGAAATGGTTGGTGTTTAGAAACGGAGTTCACTGTGCGGTGCGCACTGGTAGATAGACTACGCGATGGCCAGGTGGTTCAGTAGCACTTCGACATTGTTTTGTGAATGATCTGGCCAGGTAGGCAAGTACCGTGCCTCTCAAAATGGCCACTGGAGCAAAACGCCACGCCGCTCCGTGAACGAGGCCGTTACATTCTCCCTATTGGTAAAACTTACAGCACTTGCAACCGGTAAACCTTGTCTAATGAGCAAGTTTGAACGCTAGCCTGGGTTGTGAGTAATAAAAAAGCCACATATCAATAAGATGACCTTACCGTTTATCACCACAGTTTTAACATACCGCATCTCTATGTAGGATAAACTTTCGGTAACGCGCAAGTGAGTTAAGCGCAAGCGTACTAAAAATGGCCCGTTCGAGGCTACTTGGAAATTTGCCGGCAATGGCAACTTTTTTAATCCAACACAAAGAACCTCGCATGAACATCAAATTCTCCAACACGGAAAAAAGTCTAATCCACCAGCGGCCAGGAAACAGGCGCACTGATCGTCTAATTTTAAAAAAAATCCAAATAAGGTACCCCAGCTAGATATGTTCTATCCTTCTCAAACTATACTACATCACTTTGCAGATTCAACTGTTTGATGACAGACAATTTCTTCGAAACGCCCAGTTGTAGTAACTGTATAACAGATTATAACTAAAAAAACCCATAACGATTTGTGTATGCAGAGTTGGATATAATCGACCGAACCGACACAGCAACAGTGTGACTGAACAAAGTAAATATCAGTAGACAAATCAAAGAAGTCCACATAAACGATATTGTACATTACGGTGCCATTATTATCAATGGCTATAAATCGCCTTCCAACTGTAGTTTAATGAGGATGTACTGCACCTCGCGCGAAGTGTGTGCTGATCTATGACACCGGACTGGCCACCGAACAATTTTCTCGTGTGGCCAGTCACAACGAGACTGGACCTTGACGTGGTGTGACCGCTTGAGCATCTCGATGACCTATTGAGCTAAGTTGGACGGTGTGCCCACCACACCGATAGAGTCACTCATGTCAAGCAGGCTAATAGGTAGAGGTTTGACGAACCAGTCTCCTAGTCCTCCAGGTTGGGGGTTGGAAGGAGGCTGGCATCTTTTTCCAAAACATGTACCAATTATGGCACACTGCCACCCACCCGCTGCCTTGCAGAATAGGCTTTTGAGCAAAAGGCATTGACTGAGAAACCTAATCGTTCTCCTGTCTAGATATGGGCGCCCTGGCAGTATCTCAACCCACACACAACTATGAATAGTCACAACACCAATAATTACATATTGCATCGGCCGTCTCGCACTATAAACCGGGTCGTTCTATCTGCTGCATACAGCAGGATAAATAGAAGAAAACATGCTACTGCTGCCTCTCCCCCATTGTCCTAAAAAATTTCGTTCTCAGGCCCCTCCCAACCTCCATTTCTGATAGTTACTCCACAGGTCCCACAACAGATGTAGCTGACCATGGTAACACTGAGCCGGTAAGTTCCGTCTCTTGCCATTCAGCTTCATGCCTCCCTCGTCCCTTGCTTAGACATAGAATGTGAATTAAAAAAGGAACCTTCAACGTTCACACTTTAAAACAGATAGGTCAACAGGCCGGTCTTACACGAACGGTAGACTCATTGCATGTCGATGTCTGCTGTATCTCAGAGACTAGAATCCAAGACAGTAGTCAACGTATGGCACTAACAGCACCCGCATTGTCTACCCGATACTGGTTATACACTTTGGGTGACTCCACAGCCGCTGATACAGGTCAGGGTGGAGTGGGTATAGTTCTTAGCTCGACGGCCGCAGCCGCATTGACAAATTGGATCCCTGTTAACTGTAGACTTTGTGCCGTCCACTTGGCAGGTTCTGTTAAGGCTAGCTCTAGACGTAAGACTTTCAGAAAT
>JTDE01002002.1:18406-29149 GCA_014338405.1 Paragonimus skrjabini miyazakii
GAAAAGAGCTACCTGAAAAGTCGGTGTGAAAGCGAAAGCTATGATCAGCTGGGTGATATTTGGGTTACAAGTACCAAAATTCCCCGCTACTTGCTAATAGTTGAAAGTAGTTTGAAAGTGGAGATTTATTTTCATACTGAACATCACATCTGTCAAATATGTTTTAGCAGTCTACGTGAATAAAAGATGGAAGTCATAGCTTTTATTCTCATCCGGGTTCATCGTTAGCAAATATCCTCAACAGGTTTGGTAAATTTGTGCAGATGTCAATAGTCTATTCCAGTAATCTACATAAGGAAGCATTTTGTCTGACAACTACAAATAAAGTTGACCTTTTACTCAACTGAACGACAAACGACCACCTCTGAAGACTTAAACCAAACTTACAATGGCTAGTATAATTGAGAAGAAAGACGAATCTGCTTATTTATGTTAGTTACAATACATCACAGGTAACAGAGTACCAGTGATTAATCTCTACTATTTGAATTGTAATTTTGAAGATACTGCATCACATCGTTTCATTTCAAAAAAATCCTTGCACTTTGAGTACCTATGATCAATTTTTAAGATAATTATTAACCAGTGAAACTGGGATATATGTAGGAAATCTTCTTATTCGCTTGCGTGTAAAGTGGATTCCGACCAAACTATGAATTACATGAATTACATGGACCGGTTTTGTTAATTGTACAGAAGGAATGAAATAGTCGAGGGTAGTGTGGATTCCTAAATCCCGCAAGATAAAGTTGATGCTGATCCCTTCCTAAGCCTTTTTGCTGGGAGCAGCTAGCCGGTCAACTCTTCCCGGACTAAACAACAAGAGCTCGGCTATGCTGAGAAAATTACTTTGCGTGGTAGTTTCCTTAATGGGTGTCCCCTAAATTGATCAGAATGGAAGTATCACGACCCTACCTTGTCCTACCAATTATTCTGACGTACAGGAATCTCCAGTCTCATGCTAACGCCAGTTGGTTGTCTTAATGGGAACACAGATACCTTCCGCCAAACGTTATTCACTGGCTTACTCATTGTACAACAAATGAGTTTTGACAAGTAGAAATCAAGATGTTAAAGAGACAAATGAGAGGAAACGTTTAACCCAATCACAGGCCAACCGCCAGATAAGACAATTGCCCACGGAAACTCCTGCAAACCTTGAGACTCTAAACAAAAGTTGGGACTTCAAGTTGAACACCACCCACAATTGATCGCAGTTGTCGCATTCCCATAAACGTTCTAGTCAGAATGGTTGGTGGGTCACTCCTGATGCTAACCGAGTGAACGTTGTTATATTAGAGAATGTAACCCACAACAACGGAAGTGACATAGGTTTATTATGAGATGGTACTGTAGCCGTAAGAAGATTCGATTTAAAAAGTGAAATGAAACTATGCAGTAATATCAGGATGATGACATGCTTTGCAGCGGTTTCAGTATTTTGGAGAAGTCGAGTATGATCTATCTAGAGCAGATATGTGAAAAATTTTCAAACAATTCTGTCATTTAAATTTGAGAAGCGGTAGTATATCCACTGGTTTCAACGATGAAGTCTGGTACGGAACTCTTTCTACCTACGTCTGACTAAGCATAGGACAGTTCATCGTCGAGTTCGGTGTGTGGATCAAAGTTGACTACTTTTGCTCCACATGGTGTTATCTGCCTATAGGTAGCGTGAGAACTCTTCTTCAGTTCAACAGTTTCCGAATTATGTAAGTTCAATTTGAAGTGGCGGTTCAAGAAATACAAGAAAACAAACCGCATGTGGTGAGGAATCATCACTCTTTCTATAACGAACCCATGTTTCTCTCTTACTATATCATTTCCAACATACTGACTACTTTGAAGACTTCAAACCCTATCACTGATGTAACTCCACCTTTGACCATTTCTTTCTGATGAATACTACATGTAAAATGGTTTGAGCTCTTTCGCTTCTAACAACAGAACTTTTGCAATCAAACCTGACGAGACGGACGACACTCGTATCTTTCGAATATCTCGTGTACGGCTGTCCTCGATGTGCTACATACTTGAGGGATGCGTCGAATGCATTTTACCCTTCGCGAGACAACACTAGCGCACCAGTCACTTGTTGATGTGTATGGTTGACCACTTTTCTGCAAGTCATGAACGTCGTCTATTGTAACAAACTCTTCATCGGTATTCCAACAGATTTGTAGATGACCGATCGAACACCTGTATACTTTGCACTAAATTTGTAACCGGCTCTGTCACCACCTTCACCATAAACCGTATAAATAAAAATCGGCTCTACACGCCGTTCAGTTTTCGGGTTACCAACAGATAGTCCTCTTACTCGCTGTTCAGCAGTCGGATCTTATCTCAACGTGATTCTTCGTCCAGACTAAGTTGCTGTCAAGCAAGCTGAACTGATGAAAGCAGAAACCAACATAATCCAGATCAACCACAACCGGACACAGACACACACACAGTGAACTGGTCACTCAGTGGTCCAAGGGTTTGACCCGCCTTCGGTAAAATAAAAGTAACGACTCCAACTCATTAGCAAAAGCGTTTGCACTTACAGTCATTGCAATTCTACTGAAGTCGGTTGGTGAACCAATATGATTCTTGCCAAGAGCTTGTTATGCTCATGATTCGATTCACCTTGATAAGTAAACACGCCTACCGATGTGTCACCCCTGGTCGAATTTATCAAAATGAAACGCAGTTGTCCTTAACATGCAAATTGGTGTCTGCCAAAACTAGACAGTCTTTAAATTTCTAATATATCAGTCATCGTGATAGAGCAGGGTCGTAGAGAACAAAGTAGCTCAAGTTAATTAAATTTTGTGAATGATCTGTCCACGTCGATCGCGATAACGAAGAAATTTTCTCCCACCTTTGCAGCAGTTTATGATTAAAATGTCAGAAAGAAGACAACTCGATAACTGGGCAACAAAAGCGAAGAATGTTACACGACGCTTATCTTTTGGCAACGTGGCTGTCACGGCACATTCCAAAACTGGTTCGATAAAGCTAGAAATGCAGCGCGACGTGTCTCAGTTCCTACGGAAAAACCGTTAGTGTTCATTCGAGAACACAAATTGGAGGAATAAAACTGTGGAGTAATATCATTTCTTGCGTTGTCACCCAACGAAAACGTGCGTGCTGTAATATATAACAAACCGAGTGGATCATATTAAGTCAGAACAGCTAGCAGCATAAAAGTGACCAATCATATGATCAAAACCAATCAGGACCAGGATGACATCAAAGCTACAGTAAGTTGCCTTTGAATATAGAAGCTCGGTTGCGGATGGGTAACTAGCAGAGCTTCCACAAACTTCAACAGATATGAAGTTTGGGTATGTACCGGGAATGTGAAACACAAACGGATTTATGTTATGCCCGCTTTTACTTAAATTTAGAGCTCTGCATGAGGTCCTAAAACTTCTAACAAAACACAACGGGTGAATGGGTACCCATCAAAGCTTTATAGACTACCTTTGCAAAACTACCTTCTGCACCACTGGAAACATGCCACATCGAAAAACTTGAATTTATTAAGGTGTCATATGCATGCACTGTGTTCTCCGAGCCTATCGGAGATTAAATGCAGCGATCAGACGAACGTAATAAGTTGTCTCCCTACAGTGACTACACACCACAAAATTGATCCCACTGTCGCCTACGAAGATAGTCAAACCAATTTTCAACAGTTCACACTGTATTTGTCCGTTGAAGTGTGGCTGCGGTGACAGCTACTCACGGAGAACTGAAAAGAATTCAACCATTCGAGTTGCAGGGTATATTCCTACTTGGCTAATTTGAGAAATTTCACGGCAGTGAATTGAAACCTTGGCCCTCGATCGACTGTCTGAATTATCAGTCGCTTATCATTCAGTCATTAGCAGACACAGCTTGGATCTGTCTGCATCTACTTCTATATACAAAAGCAACTTACGGTATCGTGGATGCCACCCTGGTCTTGGATGATTTTGACCACCTGATGTGTCAATTTGGTGCTGTTAGCTGTTTTGGCTTAATATGATCTATCTGGTCTATTGTACATCGTAGAATGCAAGATTTGGGCCGACGGGAGTTAAAGAAATTTTTTTAAGGTTTGTTTTCCCAAATGGATGAACAGGACTAAGTATTGGTGTAAAATTCATCTTCCACTAAGTCGTAAATTTGCACTGCATGTGGATGCAGTGTTTTGGTGTTTACTGTCCTATCATGTCAGCACATTGCTATGAAATTGTCATATTTTTACCTAGTACATTTGCAATCAACACTGCATGCTGGTTCTCAGCTCTATGTCACTTTTAAAGTGCTGAGAAATTTCTCAACAGACGACTGCTATCGATCGTGGATTATGGCGGTCAAAAAACTGGGAAAATGGGGCCGAACAATTTAGCGTTTGATATGTGTACACCTCCCTGTCAGCAAGCATGATCGCGGTCACAGCGGTGTGTTGGAGGCGTTTCTAAATCCGACTTGGTTAACAATCCAGTTTTTTGTTGGCGCTTTGGGTGAGCATTTCAACTGCAATTCCCATGAAATGACTTAGACTACAGTTATGTTTCCCAGTCCTCAAATGTGGAACACTTAGTGGAGCCGAGAAAAAATTATGTCGAAACACAGAGTGGTGTTACATAACCTAACGGAATTGACAGTCCATCAGCATGAACTGGAAAAGGTGTAGTGGTTTCGCTGGAACCAATCTCCTTGTCCAATGTAACATAATTAACTCTGTTGTTCTAGTTAATGAGACAGTCCTCGTTTTTCACTGGCGTGTTCGTAGTTTTGCCCCTCATTGCTTTGCCACCTGCTAAATAACAATGTACTTATGTGCAATCACATTTGTCTGTTATTGAATATGGCATTGTTATTGCGCCCTGCAATTGGGGAAGCACTTGCTCAACTGGAGTCGTGTACTCTCTATTACTATGGGTGAACCCAGAGGTTTTGAACCAAGTGTACGTAACCACCCAGTAAACTTTTCCCGTAGTCATTGAGGAGTCTAACTGGGTTATGGTCGTATTTTGGTAGGAACTGTAGAGTGGCTACACTTGAAGACGTGATCCACAAAGCAGATTGTTGAGATGTGTGTTACATTTATGTGAACCATACCTAGCTGTAAAGTGACTCCCGTTGGTGCATGTGACGTAACAAAACAACTTTCTAGTTTGCTGATAATACTAGGATGTTCGCTGGTCATCCAAAATACCCGGATTAAACACGTTGTGATTCATCATTGTACCTAAAACCAGCATTCTTCCCGCAACACGGGGTTTTATCTCGGAGCTTGTGGCCTTCATTTGAAGATTGTGTCAGTGTCGTTTCCATGCATCAGGGCATCTAAGTTAGATTACTCCATGCCATGGAGTATAACTTCATGTTGCAACGCCAACAGGAGACAAGACTAGGGGCACTGTGAACTAAGCTGACTTTGTCTGTGAATATGGAACTAGTGTTTTCTCACAATTCGCTGCTCTAACCATAGGAAAATTTTTTTAACGCTTCCTGCTGAATCGCTTAGCACTGGGCTCTGCATTGTAGTGATCACTGTTCACGACTGTGCTTGTCTTTGAATGCTGTTGTTTGGCTTTAGAGGTGAAACTTTAAGAAAACTACGGGCAATAGAGTTAGACTCTGTAATCACTTAGCGTCTCTCTTCATTTCACTTTCATTTGACTGAATATAAATTATGACATTCCCAACTTTATTCGACTGTGCACTTCTTGTCACGTAGACATACCGTCCGTTGGTTGAATGTGCCGACTGGATACGAACCCCAATGCACTTTCGCCCTGAATCGAGGATATACCTTTCCGCATGTCATCTGTTGGTAGTACATGGTTGTTTTTTACTTCCCTGCCCTGACTCAACCTTTATGGGTATCGTGTTTAGGGTGGCAACCCAGTAAAGCGAATACTTCATAAATACAAATAATTCACAAATTAACGTAGCCATCATTTTGCGTGTATTAACTGAATGCCCGTTATTAAGTGAGATCCATATTTATAATTACTTACGTTTCCTACTGCAATAGGAATTCTCAAGTTTAATCTACTGACTCTTTCTTGTTCACGACACTTTATTTGGGAAGACTACTACACCGGTCTGAGTACTTTTGTTGTTCATGAGATTTAACTTGTCCTGTCCTTCTAGTGATAACACTTGACAGGCTTTGAAATGTTTTTCTTCACCCTTACAAGCACCAGTCCTATTCGTCGAAGCATGTGAAGGGCAGGAGTCCCGATACTTTCTGTGTATTGGTGAATTCAGGTAACTACGGGTTAAAAGTCAGCTGATTGAGGTGGGGTTAATGTAGATAGCTTATATTCTAGGACGATGGCTGGAGCACTGCTACCTTAAAATGACACATCGTTTTAATTGGACGTAATTGTTTTAGTAAGTCTCTGTAACGGAGTACACTGACGAAGTGGTAAAAATACCGCATCACTTCTTCCAATTCACCAGAGAGAAAAGCCTATAGAAAATGAGCAGTCGCCATCGTAAGTTGTGGAAATGCACGTTTCGAATGTATGGCTCTACACAGGAATGTTCTATCCACATTTTTGAGGTGAACTCTTGTCTCATTAGTTCGCCTTCCGCGTTGTGGTTGACCACCAACATTTCGTTTTTGGTAGTCAGTGTGTCGAGATAGAACAAATCGTGTTGAATCGACTGAATTACTGTGGGTCATCTACCGAGATGAGTGGAGGAAGTTGACAGGATAAATAAATAGTATTCATCAAGGGTCACGCGAGTAATTGTTGTAGAGAAGTAGGCAAAATAGGTATAAAAAAAACCGAGTGATTTTCAATCCTTGGTTCATTCGAAATGTTTCGCCGGTGTATACACACAAAATGCACATAAAGTCTGAGCAACAATGAGATATGATATGACGAAACGAATCCGTCCAATTCCATGTGCAGCCTTGATACCCGGCGTGAATATTTGAAAAGCTCATAGTTTACTCAGTACACTTTTGGAGAAAAAGTGATTGGGCAGCTTGGGCCTTACATGAAAACAGAAAAACTCTAACACTCTACTTGTACGGCTTTCTCTTGTGCCCACTCATATTTATCGACACCCTGGATGACGTCTGTCATGGGAAGGTAATTTCCCGGTCAGCCGATTTGCACACAAGCTTGCATATAGCTAATGATTTTGCAGCACCAGGCAACTCATGCCGAATAACATACACGATTCTGTCTGCTTTTAAACAGCGAGTTCGACCCGTTCGTGTTATCACCGAGTAGGTTCACCTGCACTAAATCTTTCTGAACTAGTTGTTGTTGTGTTCTTCTGAGGCTGAATCAGTCAAGAAGCAACAAAAATGGTCTATGGGAATAAGGTCAGGTGCTCGAACTGGTCGCTACTATCAGACGGCGTCAGCGTTTACACAAGGTTTCATGAGTGAGTCATGGAATTATCACCTCGATATAACCAATCAGAAGGACCAGACAGCAGCGGAATTATAGGTATCCCAGTCAACTCATAGTAATTTCTAGTACCGACTGTGTGGTCAAGAGGATCCAACGTACCCCTTCCAGTTGACAGTTTAAGAGTCTACACACTGACCGAATCGCTCGCATACTGTGTGTTGGGATTGCAGATGTCATTACTGTATTGATGCGGTTCCGGTGAGACTAAGCCGAATCTCGTTATCATGTGGTATGGTTTGCGTCGGGCGTACGATAGGCATCGCTCGTCGTTTCCTAACGCACCAAACGTCTCAATATGGTTGTTCTAAATACATCCAAGTGTTTCGATATTCAATCCACGGATTTTCCACCATTTTGCATTCTAACAAATTGCCAAATTAGTTCTTTTCCAGCTAGCGTACCTGGGTCTCGTGATCAGTCGCCACCATGATGTAAGCAACAAAGACGACTACAAAACCGGATAGTTTCATTCGGATTGTCCGGTTGGTCGGCGCGCTGGACCACCTCCTCGTGGTGCCGACTGGGCGGTCTCGGTGCAAACCTTGACTGTCTAAGAGTTCAGCAACTCCAGATAGGGCCAACCACTCTACCTGGTTTTAATCGTACTGGTTACATTCGATCAAGACAATGAAATTACCGTCAGCACCTCCGTGCAGGCAACTACCAGTACACAGGATAGGCGAGCGGAGTACACCTGTTCAGAATGTGGCCAGGTTTGCAAATCGAATGCTGGCTTGTCGGCACATAGTCGTATGCACCGACGCAGGAATGGTCCAGAGCAGGAAGTGGACACCCAGCCTGCCACAATCTTTGACTGTGACAACTGTAACCGCAGTTTCTCTACCAAAATTGGTCTCAGTCAACACAGAAGGCATGCACATCCCGTCGAGCGCAATCATGAGAAGCTCATGTCCAGGAAAACCACCGGATCCAATTGGTCTCAGCAATAATCGGCTTCTCTTATCAGATGTGCCGATGCACTGGCTCCGTCGTTCCCTACTCGACGCGAACTTCACCATCGGCTCTTGTCGCATTTCCAAGGTCGTACTTTGGAGGGCATTCGGACTCGTCTATATGCGCTGAATTGGCAGAGAAATACTGCCCCTGCTGCTGATCCAGCCACAGTCTCACAGACTAACATAACATTGGATATTGGGTCCCAAGCTGCTGATCACTCTGAGTGGTTTGCCTGTTTGATCCAAACAGTGATTACCCAACTGGAGTCCAATAGCGAGGCTTTCCTTCACAGCGATGAACTACTAGCTATTGACCGCGATCTTCAGGCAGGCATTTTCACAGTGGTGCAAGCTAAATCGATGTTGAACATGCACGCTTCACTAGCTTTTCCATACACCTGGCGACTTGTCACACGACGACGTGGTCGTGTTTACGTCGGAATCCACCTGACCACGAAACAGATACGGAGGGCTAACTATGCAACGATCCAAACGCTCTACCACCAGCGTAAGAAAGACGCCGCGTTTGCAGTTTTTTCTGGAAACTGGCGAACTGCCTAAAAGATGAATTGCGGCCTCCCAGATAATTCCAACGAATACTGGTCCGAGGTACTATCGGCTCATCCACATGTTGATGAGCGACTATCTCGCACGATTTTGCCTCCGGACTGGTCATTGGTCGACCCGATCACTGGAGATGAAGTACCACGCACCTTGAAGCATATGGGAAACACCGCTCCGGGTTTGGACAAACTGTTGCCCAAACATTTGAAGCGTATGAAAGCTGATGTCTTGGCTAGATATTTCAACCTTTTCCTGCTAACCCAAGGTTGTCCAATCCATTTATGCCGCTCTCGCATCACGCTTGTACCCAAAGTAAACAATCCTTCATCTCCCACCGAACCCTGGCCTATCGCCGTATCTTCTCCGTTGATACGTTGCTTCCACAAGATATTGGCTGTTCATTGGAATTCGCGCTTGCAGCTGCCCGTTCTTCAGTTTGCATTCCTACATCGTGACGGTTGCCTTGAGGCGACCTCCCTGCTTCATGCGCTGCTTAAGAACTCATGTACAACGTCTTCAAGTTTGTGTGCGGCCTTTATCGACGTGTCCAAAGCGTGTGATTCTATCTCACAAGATTCGATCATCAGATCGGCCCGAGCCTTCGGTGCTCCTCCACCTCTAACGCAATACATTACCGAATCCTACACGAATGCTTCCGCCACGCACAATGACTCCGTTCTCCGGTCCCAGCGTGGTGTTCGCCAGGGCGACCCATTGTCCCCGCTTCTATTCATTATGACAATGGATGAGGTGTTGGAACTATCTCGACCGGAGCTTGGCTACCAGTTCCACGACAAACTGGTTAGCGGTTTCGCTCACGTTGACGATCTGATCCATCTAGCTGAGAATCCTACGCGTCTCTCTGAGAAGCTTGCAGCCGCCGTTAGTGCCCTTGAACTATCCGGACTGAAGATCAACACGCATAAGACTAAACTCATGGTCATCCGTGGTGACCATAAACACAATGTAACTGCCATCTCCGATGAGTCTATCCACTTCGACCCAGACAATATCCACTCACTAAGCGCCTCCGACACAGTGACCCATCTAGGTATCCCGTTCACCTGGAAGGGAAAAGCATTCACTAACCACCGTCTGCAACTTCGTACGATGCTGGACGAAACTACCAAAGTGCCCTTGAAGCCACACCAACGTCTTGTACTCCTGAGACAGCATCTTATCCTGAAGATGAATCACTCGTTAGTATTGAGCTGAGTCCACCGTAACACGCTCAAAGCCATGGACTGTACGATTCGCCAGTTTGTTCGGCAGTGGCTTCGTCTTCCTAAAGACACACCAATCAGCTACATCCATGCCCCAATTCGTTTGGGCGGTTTGGGCATCCCGAGTTTGTCTGCAACTATTCCAATCTCGCGTAAATCTCGCGTGGAGAGACTTCTTTCCAGTCAGTGTCCAGTTCTGCGGAATGTGGTCAAAGATAATTCGTTTGGCCCTATCTTGACGGGAAATGAACATCCCAGTACGCGTTTACGGTGTAGTGGTGACGAACAAGGAGGAAGCCCATGCGGTGTGGATGGATAAACTCTACTATTCGCTTGATGGCCATGGTCTTCAGGAAGTGTCACGCTCTCCTCTTTCGAATCGTTGACTGCTTAACCCAGATCGCATCTTCCCCAGGATCTTTATTCGTGCTATCCAGCTCTGATGTAATCTGTTAAGGACTAAAGTCCGTAATTCAAGAGGTGGCAGAAGTGACCACTCAGTTCTCT
The DNA here is from genome assembly GCA_014338405.1 of Paragonimus skrjabini miyazakii. Classification (NCBI taxonomy): domain Eukaryota; kingdom Metazoa; phylum Platyhelminthes; class Trematoda; order Plagiorchiida; family Troglotrematidae; genus Paragonimus; species Paragonimus skrjabini miyazakii. The sequence continues at coordinate 29,081 of JTDE01002002.1, forward strand.
GCCGTGGTAACTGCGGTCAACCGGAAAGCCTCGCCCATATTCTACAATCATGCTGGATCACCCATGACG